>JAOTRH010116225.1:0-15041 GCA_034768845.1 Heliamphora exappendiculata
CCCCCCCCCCCCCCCCAACCCAACCCAAACAAAAAATAATAACAATAAAATTGAATTAAGGTCATTAAAGAACTTTTGCAACAGTCCAAACTAGTGTAGGCTAAGAAAATACAAATGTGCTATTCCCTAAAGTGGCATGGATGGAAATTATTGATTGGGAGAAACATCTTACATATCATATTGCTAGGCTGATTCAAGAGCATGTTGTAACCATAGAGGATGAGATGAGGAAGAAGTATCCCCAATTCTTTCTGGATTCTTATCTTATAAGTTTATGGGACTAAGCTTGTTTTAAAAAAGTCCGGTGGAGTTTTTGGCGAATAATATTTATGTAACTTGTGTATAAACACCTCATTCTAAGTAGTGATTCTACATCTGATTAAAGAAGAGGAAGGGAAAGGAGACTCACACAGTCACATTTAGGCCATGTTTAGAGTCCCGAGTAAAAGGGCCGAATTGGACTATTAATCCGAAGTGTGTTTTTGTCCCACGTTTTTATCTAGACTATATATCTTGGTGGGACTTTATATTCCTCATATATGGGATAACCTAGTTTGGGGAGGGGGTTGAGAAATGGAGTCATGCGATTAGAAGGGATATGGGATTAATTGCGAAATGACATTTTTACCCTTCAAATATAATTTTTCATTCACATATAAGCGGAAGCTCTAGTTGTTGGGAAACAGAATCACAGGAACCAATGATATTCTATATGGATTATACCAAAAAAAAATGAGAACCCAATTAAAACCCTACACGGCAGAATAAGAGTTATATCTTCGAGATCTCTCTTATTTGATATCGTCTCAGCACTCGAACAAAAAACTGCTAGATGGATGCACACGAGTAGGAACTGGACTGCACCTTAAGTCTTATGTCATACTCTCGTATGCCTGATCATGAACAGAGGGTGAGCTCTGGTATTTGTGACCCTTAAAGACTCTCTCAACTGCCTCTCTTTGTTTTTTATGAGAATACCAAAACCCAATTGCCAGATAGGTTAAAATGCATATAAATAGACTATAGTAGAGACCTTATGAGTAAATAAAAGTCAAGCTACTTATGTATTTAGGAAAACCTAATTCAATCTGAATTAAATTTTTAATTCCATAAATTATATTTCATACTACTAAAGAATTATAATTACACTCTCGGTCTTATTTCAAAAAATAATTTCGAGCTATATCTTATTGAATGCTTCTTTATCTGTAGATACTTATTTATCTCCCTGGATTCGGGCTCCTTATGTAATTAGGATAACCTAATTTCATCCAAATTAAATTATTTATTCCATAAATAATAATTTATACCACTAAAGAATTATAATTGCACTCCTGTTTTTATCTTAAAAAATAATTTCGAGCTCCATGTTATTAAATACTTATTTATCTCCTAACATTAAAATTACAGATACTTTTTGATTAAATTAAATCAATTTTATTAATCACCATTTGTAATTCCTTTAAGACTTGTCACTTATCTTATTTGATATGTCAAATACAAAATTCACTTGTAGAGTTTGACATAATAAAAAATTATAGGCTTTCTCAAGTATTATCAATCCCTTTACTGGGACGTGAATGTCGTTAATAATTATTATTCACCATACACATAATATCGTTTTTTAATTCGCCGAGCTTATTAATCTATAAAAGATCTCATTTTTTTATGAATCAAAATAGCAAATACTAAATATGTGCCTATTAATTATTGTGGTAATAATATTGTAAGCACTCACAATAACCATGAGGTATTAATTTTTTTATATAGTTAATATAAAAACAAGTACCCCAAAACGGTCATGTTCAATACACACCAAGTGTACAAGTATGGTCAGTTGGAACTATACCATTTCCCATAATTAAGGCAGATTTACTAAAACACTGTGCTACAGTTCTACTGATTTTGTATCCAATTTTGTCTATGACTGTGAAGAAAAAACTTATTCTACAAGAATCGATAATTCGATCTTCTGTGTAAACCGAACTCTTTACATCAAAATCCTCTACTATGTAGAAGAAAAGACACATTCATAACATTAAATAAATAATGCAGTATAAACATTGCTCATACAACTTCTCATTAAAATCGAAATAACAAATTTTATTAATAAAAAATGAGCACTTGGTGCACGAAGTCTCGCGTATGCGGGGTCCGAAGAGAGAGGTGAATCACAAAGGGTTAATAGTATGCAGAAATATGGCTTTTAATATATATCTCTAACACTTGCAGTGAGGTTACATCGAAGATCCTTGACCATTTGCTGCCCATATCTGCCCACATTTGCTATCCATGTTGTCGCTTAGGCAAAGTTGCCAACAGAACTTTGCTTTTGTGCTTTCGAACTCGGTCTACTTGTGGGATCACCAAGCAGATGTGATTTTTACAGATTCTTAACTCATACTAATTAAAAAAATGTCAAGGGTTCTTTTACCACAACATTATTATTCCTATCTTATTCTTATGAAAACAAACAAAAGGTTCAATTAGGTTGCATGAGATAAGTACTTATACACCATGCAGTAAACAAACAGAAGACTAGATTAAAGTAGAGACATCTAATCCGGAAGATGTAGTATCCAAAAATAATTAATCTTGAGAATGCTAATCCATGCTACTCCAATCCGATACTCCAAACATGACTTTAGGGATATAATGCACACACACACACACACACACATACACATATATATATATATATATATATATATATATATGTATGTATGTATGTTAAGTCACCAATTATCACAAAAGTTTAACCTGTTAGGAAATTGGACCAACAATGTATATCAACCTATCCGACACTGCGCCTTATGTGTGCCCTTGTCTCGCATGTGACGAGGCATATAAATTGAATTGAATAGGTGCGCCAACACTCATAGTGCACAATAACAAATATAACAGGAAAACACATATTACGAGTCTTGAACTCAGGATCTCCTAAAATCAAAACTCCGATACCTTGTTATGTCACTAATTGTCCCAAAAATTTAAGTTATTAGAAAATGGAACCAACAATGCATACACACATGTATATATATATATAGGACTGGACTGAAGACAGATAGGTTCATGAGGTGGATGAATCGATGTTACAGAAAACCAATCGTCTTCTTCAGATTCTTCTGAATCTGATACTGAATTTGAGCCGAATCAAGCAGTAGCTCAGATCCACGATCTTCAATCTATGTTTACTCCCCAGGTAAATAAGATCGAGTATGAACCTCTTGGTAAAACTTATTACCAGCATCCTACTCCTACGGATTTGTTATGGGAAGAAGATTTTTTTCAAACTCAAAATTCGTATAATGGCAAAACTATTTATGAATGGAACATAGATGGTTTATTTGAATATCAAATCTTTGAAATCATTCATAAGATGATGATGTACGCATGTGTGTGTCGAGCTGTTGGTAATACCGACCAACAAACTGCTGAACACATTTCTAATGGATTCACAGGTTCATTAAAAGGTTAGTTTGACAACTATCTTACTGAAGGACAGAAGCATGAAATTTTTTATGCTGTCAAAATTGAACCTGGTACATCAATTGACCCTTTAACCTGTCAAACCAATTAGACTAGCCAATTAGTGCAAGATGCGGTTTTTACTTTGGTACAAATCATCATAGCACATTTTATTGGCACTCATCCTCAAAGACATAAAAGATCTAGAGAACTTCTCCAGATCTTCGATGTCTTTCCTTAACCCATTTTCGATGATATAAGGATGCCTTCTTAACACGCATTATGCAAAGAAATGATGCTAATGCTAAACATTGGAAAGCCAAATTCATTGATGGCTTACCTACTCTTTTTGCCGAAAAAGTTAGACAAAAACTTAAAGACCAATATGATAGCCATTCTATACCGTATCATCAATATACGTATGGACACATCATATCTGTCTGTACCCAAGTTGGTTTAGGTATCTTTAATGATATAAAATTACAATACCTTCTTAAAAAACAAAACTTAACCAGTAAACAAGAAATTTGAGCATTTTGTCAACAATTTGCTTACAATGTATCTGTTAACTACCCTAAAAGAAGTAAACATAAACATACTTCTCATCATAAGAATAGATCTAGAAAGTATAAACGAAAAAAGCATTATACTTCTAAATCTAAATCTAAACCTAAATCTTCTTCTAGAAGAAAATATCTGAAACAATCATCAGAAAAGAGAAAATCTAAATCTGATGCTCGCTGTTACAAATGTGGCAAAATTGGTCACTATGCTAACAGATGTTCAACAAAACTGAAGTTGAATAAGCTTCAAGATAAAGGATTAAGATTACAATTAAGTAAGCTTATTACTTAATAGTACTTCTGAGTCTGAATCTGAATCTTCCCATGAAGATATCATTTCCTCCTCTTCATCTGATGAAAGATCGATAAAAAATCAATCTGACTGTAATGGTAAATGTTCCATGAATAAATTTACCACAAAACAAGATTCTAGTAATTACTAGAAAGCCATTTGTGAATTAAATGGTTTAAACGTTTTTACTAGTAATCAACAGGATATGATTGAAGTATTAGAACACATTCACGATCTTACAGCTAAAAAGAAATTTTTTGAATTTCTTTTAACGCAGACTCCAGCATCATCAAAATCTGATAATGTTGTAATGACTCCACCAAATAGGAGTTATAGTTTAAAAACTGTATTAAATCGAATGAATGATAGTTATGATAAACCAATAACTATCCATGATTTAAATAAAGAAATAAAATTTCTTAAAACAGAAATTAAGTAATTAAAATTGTTTAATCAAAAGTATGAAATGGATTTTCGTACTATTAGGTCAAGACTCTTTGATCTTGAAAGTAATAAATCCATTAGTTAGGAAGATAAGAAAATTGAAACCCTTACTCCTTCTGGAGAATTATCTCCCTTTCTTAACCTTCTTCAAAAGGTTACACATCAAAAATGGTATATTCAAATTAATCTTGTAATTAACAAAGAATATACTATTAAAAATGTTATCGCTTTGGTCGATAGTGAGACTGATATGAATTGTGTACAAGAATATATTGTTCGTACACAATACTTTAAAAAAATTACACAATCCTTAACTGCAGCTAGTGGTACACGTATGAAAATACAGTACAAACTACATACAGTTTCCATTTGTAACCAAGGTGTCTGCTTACCACCAGTCTTTCTTTTGGTACAAAATCTGCAACAAGAAGTTATTTTAGGCATTTCCTTTCTTAACTTGTTAATGCCAATCAGCAAAATTGATTCAAAAGGAATCTCAAGTAGCCATAAAGGTAATAAAATTTACTTCCCCTTTATTAATAATCCTGAAACTAAAACCAGGTAATCTCAAGTAACTTGTTAATGCCAATCAGCTAGGAAATGGTTTTAGTTTCAGGATTAGTAATAAAGGGAAAGTAAACTTCATTACCTTTATAGCTACTTGAAATTCTTTTTGAATCAATTTTGCTGATTGGCATTAACAAGTTAAGAAAGGGAGTGTCTAAAATAATTTGTTGCAGATTTTGTACCAAAAGAAAGACTGCTGGTAAGCAGACACCTTGGTTACAAATGGAAATTGTAGGTAGTTTGTAGTGTATTTTTATACGTGTACCACGAGCTGCAGTTAAGGATTGTGTAGTTTTTTCAAAGTATTGTGTAGAAACAATACCTTCTTATACACAATTCATATCAGCTCCACTATCGACCAAAGTGATAGCATTTTCAATAGTATATTCTTTGTTAATTACAAGATTAATTTGAATATACCATTTTTTATTTGTAACCTTCTGAAGAAGGTTAAGGAAGGGAGATAATTCTCCAGAAAGAGTAAGAGTTTCAATTTCCTTATCTTTCTGGTTATCTTCCTGATTAATGGATTTATTACTTTCAAGATCAAAGAGTCTTAGCCTAATAGTAAGAAGATCCATTTCATACTGTTGATTAAACAATTTTAATTGCTTAATTTTTGTTTTAAGAAATTTTATTTCTTTATTTAAATCATGAATAGTTATTGGTTTATCATAACTATCATCCATTCGATTTAATTGAGTTTATAAACTATAACTCCGATTCGGTGAAGCCATCACTATATTATCATATTTTGATGATGTCGGAGTCTTCGTTAAAAGAAATTCAAGAAATTTCTTTTTAGGTGTAGGATCGTGAATATGTTCCAACACTTCAATCATAGACTTCTATCAGTACTTAACCCAGGATGCAGTTATTTTGCATACTCGGTAAACTAAAAATCCTCCACCTTGGAGTGATGCTCATACAACAATTATAAGAAAAATCAAACTTAGGGTTAAAGCTTTACCTAATCCTAATTGGTTTAAAATCGTTGAAACTGATGCTTCTGACATTGGTTTTGGTGCTATTCTTAAACAAAGAAACCCCAATTCCAATAAATAAGAATTAGTACGATTCACTTCTGGAATTTAGAAAAATGCTCAAAAGCATTATTGCACAATCAAAAAAGAAATATTTTCAATTGTAGAGTGTATTTTTAAATTTCAAGATGATTTATTAAATCAATCTTTTTTACTTCGCATTGACTGCAGCGCAGTCAAAACTATTTTACAAAAATATGTTAAAAACATTGTTTCAAAACAAATTTTTGCAAGATGGCAATCCGAATTAAGTTCATTTGATTTTCAAATTGAATACATAAAAGAATCCTCTAATTCTCTTCCTGATTTTCTAACACGAAAATTTTTGCAGGATCAATCCGTAGGCACATCCGAAGATGCCACTTAAGCCGAAGTAACGGAACAAGAATGTTCCATTATCTGAATTTCTCTTTTTGAGAACTGGGTCGTCTCAAACACTTAACTATTCGAAGCAAACTGGGTCATCTCAGACGCTCAACCATCCGTCATCCAAGAATCTTAAACAAGTTCTTGAATCTGAACCACAGTATTTTCAAAATACTGTCACAGAACATATTTTAACTTTAACTATGGATGATCTCCAATGGTACCAAGACCTATAGTTCCTTAAGGAACGTTATTTGGGCAATCAGAACTACTTAGCCTCTGAAAGACGATATCGTTTCGTTTACGAGGCTATGTTAACTGAAACTCGTTCAGTTCAAATTGTTTACAATCATGTGAACCCTTCTAATCCAAAGTCAACCATTACCCACTCCAAGTGTTATGTGGTTTGTGTACTCGATCCTCGTGCTTGGGGTGTCTTGATCCTTTTAGAGCTCGTATCCTAAAACTTAACGGAACCCAAAACAATTATTGGGATTTCGTACAAGCTTGGAATTTGGCTTTTTATTACCAAAATTCCATTTGTAAGCATACATTGTTCTTTACCATGAATCCAGAAATTATTTCTATTTCTGGATTTTCTTCTTGATTTTTTTCCTGGTGGAAAAAAATGGGGGCGACCATCAAGGTCCTCCCTCAATCTGTACAAGATGTTTATCTATCATGGATAAAGCATTATCCTCAACTTTTCTTAACCAAGGCTACCATTGTATTTGGAAAACCCAATTGCAAATGGGATCTAATTGGAAAATATCTGTCACACTTCTTTTTCAACTTGCTTGGATTTGGAGATAGAGTCTTAAATGTGATTTATATCACTTAGATTGTCCTACTCTTCAAAGGATTTTCTTTTTCAAATGGTGAAATGGTTTTGATACAGCCAAAGCCCTATCAAAAATTTAAACCACCATATCTGTAAATGATACTGCAAAGGCCCAGGCCCAACAAGCATCATCCTCAACTGCATCAGTGAACGTGGACTCTTTGGGTTTTGTGATCCTTTATATCCTTCGAGTCCAATTCCCTGATTTAACCGAAGCTCAACTATCTGTAAAAATGTTAGAGATTATGAAGTCCAACTTCCTATCTGCTACTTCAAGTATAGAGACCAAAAGTGATAAATCCATAAGGTCTCCCACCCCATCCGAACCAGATACCAATCAATTTTTTTGCTTAGCCAGAGAAGCCCAATATCCAAATGGTAATGATGATCATATTCCCTTAACGGATTATAGGGATTCCTTGACTGGTATTGCTGAGGAGAAAGCTTCAGCATCTTAACCAAAGTCACTTTGATATAATTAAATCATGGCAAAACAGGAATATTCTATACTATGTAGAATGGTCAGCTTTACATTATTCAAAGTTCTCAGTACAATTGTTCTTTGTCGACACTACATGACAAAGAGCATCTTGAGTGCGTTGACCCTATCAGTCCACCAGCACCTGAGTCCTCTACCCACTATCAGACCATGACAAAAGACATAGCCGACGCCTGTAAGTGCGTCTGAGTGCGTCCCTTTGACAAGCACGCATGCACTTGTCCCCTCGCTGACACATAAAGACAACCACCTGGCATCCACTTGCCAGCCATCAGCACACTCATGTGAACGATTCCCAGACACCTAGCATCACATTCGCGGATCTAAAAAAGAAGATTTGAAGTCTATGACTCTTCTCTTCTATTTAAGGGAGTTTCACTCTTGTTGAAGTTTTAAGTTTTTCTCCCCACCCTTCTCTCTCTCTTCTCTTGTAACCCTCTTGTTATCTCTTTCTCTTGTAATAATCTCAGTTATAATAAAAGAAGTTTTCGTTTGTAAGATCCTCAGTGCATTGGTGTTGCACTATATTTGGTAACAGAGCCATTTTAAGTAAGGTATGTCTTGCTAATTTATCCGTATACTTATATGAATAAGTATTCTTATGTATAAATACTTTTGAGTTAGCATGCATATCTGTTTATAATGTTTATAATTGATGTTTGATTATGGCATGTCACCCAAGTCGTATTGGTTAAGTTGTAAGGCCCGTGTACCAAGAGGGTAGGGCAAACCAGTGATAGCTTAAATCGTTGACAGGCGTATAACCAAAACTCCCTTACAAGTATTCTAATCCATATACAAACTATCAAAGAAATATGAAGACATATTAATACTTGTCCCATATAAATATATTTCTTCTTAAATGCTTTCTTACTTTAAGCCTGATAAATCTGTAAAAAATGCTAAAATTGTTGAGTTTTTCTCAAACTCATCAACTTAATAAATAGACTATACCTTCGGTAGAATCAAAGTTGATTTACAAGGTATGTCTATTTGACTTTAAGAGTCAAAAATCTATAAAAACACTTGACCAATTTATTTGTTTAGATAATCAAGAACAAACTCTTTAACTTATTAATTTAAAAGACATACAAGCATATTTGCATAACTATCAATATTTGCATATTGGTTTAATATAGATAGCTCTTAAACCTTTAACTCTTTTAGGTGTTAATGGTAGCATAAATGCAACCCTACGAAATGGTAAATGTAATAATTTTGTTTCATCTTTTATGGGTGTTGCATAGACTAGTGTATGCCATGGACCAGTCTATTTTAATGTTTATCCGAACTTAAATTTATCGTTATTTGATGCAGTAACTTTAAATTTACAAACGCATGGTTATGATTTTTTTTCCGGATCAGAAATCATTGCTGTTATCTACCGTATACATTATAAAGTTATGAATACTTTATGCTCAAACGCTTTTCTTTGCAGTGATCCTGGCAAAACCACTGTGATTGGAAGTAATCTTTTAACCACATAAATTACCAAACTTCGTTTGATCCAGTGGGATGAAATCAAGTTTTTCGCAAAATAGACTATCCCAAGGGCTGTTATGCCAAGACCTTTTTTGGACAGTAACGTATATCAAATTGTCTTGGTATCTGTAATGATATAAAATTACAATATCTTCTTAAAAAACAAAACTTAACTAGTAAACAGGAAATTGGAGCATTTTGCCAACAATTTGCTTACGATGTACCTGTTAACTACCCTAAAAGAAGTAAACATAAACATGCTTCTCATCATAAGAATAGATCTATAAAGTATAAACGAAAAAAACATTATACTTATAAATCTAAATCTAAACCTGAATCTTCTTCTAGAAGAAAATATCTGAAACAATCATCAGAAAAGAGAAAATCTAAATCTGATGCTCGCTGTTACAAATGTGACAAAATTGGTCACTATGCTAACAGATGTTCAACAAAACAGAAGTTGAATGAGCTTCAAGATGAAGCATTAAGATTACGATTAAGTAAGTTATTACTTAATAGTACTTCTGAGTCTAAATCTGAATCTTCCCATAAAGATATCATTTCCTCATCTTCATCGGATAAAAGATCGATAAAAAAATCAATCTAACTGTAATGGTAAATGTTCCTGTATGAACTTACCACAAAACAAGATTCTAGTAATTACTGGAAAGCCATTTGTGAATTAAATGGTTTAAACGTTTGTGGGAAACTTGATTTCATTCCACTGGATCAAACGAGGTCTGGCAATTTGTGTGGTTAAAAACACGTAATTGAGTTTTGTCTTTTAATTCATATGGGAATTTAGAGACAAATTCAATATTACGGTTAATGGGTATAATAGTACCCTGGTTTATGTTATGACCTAAAAATTTAACTGTTGTAAGAAACAATTTCATTTTAGGTGCAGAAACAACTAAACCATTTTTATGACTAACATTTTTAAAAAATTTTAGATGTTTAAAATGTTGATCTATGGATAATGAATAAACAAGTACATCATCAATATAGATAATGCAGAATTCAGAATATTCTAAAATTCAAATGGAGCATTTTTTAGGCCAAAGGGCATTACATTCCATTCATAATGACCAAAAGGAACAACAAATACAGTTTTATATCTATCTTTTCCAGGATCACTGCGTAAAACAGTGTTTGAGCATAAAGTATTCATAATTTTATAATGCATACGGTAGATAACAACAATGGTTTCTGATCCGGGAAGAAAATCATAACCATGTATTTATAAATTTGAAGTTACTGCATCAAAAAGATTTGCATCACATAACGATAAATTTAAGTTTAGATAAACATTAAAATAGACTGGTCCATGGCATAGACTAGTCTGTGCAACAACTATAAGAGATGAAACAAAATTATTACATCTACCATCTCGTAGGGTTGCATTTTTGCTACCATTAATACCTAAAAGAGTTAAAGGTTTAAAAGCTATCTGTATTAAACCAATATGTAAATATTGATATTTATGCAAATATGCTTGTATGTCTCTTAAATTAATAAATTGAAGAATTTGTTCTTGATTATCTAAATAAATAGATTGTTTAAGTGTTTTTACAGCTTTTTGACTCTTAAAGTCAAATAGACCTACCTTCTAAATCAACTTTGATTCTACCGAAGGTAAAGTCCATTTATTAAGTTGATGAGTTTGAGAAAACTCAACAATTTCAGCATTTTTTACAAATTTATCAGGCTTAAAGCAAGAAAGCATTTAAGTAGAAATATACTTATATAGGACAAGTATTAATATGTCTTCATACTTCTTTGATAGTTTGTATATGGATTAGAATATTTACAAGTAAGTTTTAGTTACACGTCTATCAACGATTTAAGGTATGACTGGTTTGCCCTACTTTCTCGGTACACGGGCCTTACAACCTAACCAACGCGATTTGGATGACGTACCATAACCAAACATCAATTATAAATATTATAAACAGAGATACATGCTAACTCAAAAGTATTTATACATAAGAGTACTTCTTCACATAAGTATACAGATAAATTAGCAGGACATACCCTGCTTAAAATGACTCTGATACCAAATAATATGGTGCAACACCAATGCACTGCGGATCTAACAAATAGAAACTTCTTTTAATATAACTGAGATTATTACAAGAGAAAGAAATAACAAGAGGGTTACAAGAGAGAGAGAGAAGGGTGGAGAGAAAAACATATAACTTCAACAAGGGTGACGCTTCCTTAAATAGAAGAGAAGAGTCATAGACTTCAAATCTTCTTTTTCAGATCTGTGAATGCGATGCCAGGTGTCTGGGAATCGTTCACATGAGTGTGCTGATGGTTGGCAAGTGGATGCCAAGTGGTTGTCTTTATGCGTCGGCGAGGGGACAAGTGCATGTGTGCCTGTCAAAGGGTCGCACTTACAGGTGTTGGCCATGTCTTTTGTCATGGTATGATGGTGGGCAGAGCACTCAGGTGCTGGTGGACTGATGGGGTCAGTGCACTCAAGATGCTCTTTGTCATGTAGTGTCGGCAAAGAACAATTGTACTGATAATTTTGAATAGTGTAAATCTGGTCATTCCACAGAGTATAGAATACTCCTGTTTTGTCATGATTTAATTATATCAAAGTGACTTTGGTTTAGATGTTGTAGCTTTCTCCTCAGTAATACCAATCAAGGAATCCCAATAATCCGTTAAGGGAATATGATCATCATCATTCGGATCTTGGGCTTCTCTGGCTAAGCAAAGAAATTGATTGGTATTCGGTTCGGATGGGGTAGGAGACATCATGGATTTATCACTTTTAGTCTCCATACTGGAAGTAACAGATAGGAAGTTGGACTTCATAATCTCTAACATTTTTACGGATAGTTGGGCGTCGGTTAAATCAGGGAATTGGGTATGAAGGATCAAAAAGCCCAAAGAGTCCATGTTCACTGATGCGGTTGAGGATGATGCTTGTTGGGTCTGGGCCTGTGCAGTATCATTTATAGATATGGTGGTTTGAATTTTTGATAGGGCTTTGGTTGTATCAAAACCATTCCATCATTTGAAAAAGAAAGTCCTTTGAACAGTAGGGCATTCTAAGTGATATAAATCACATTTAAGACTCTATCTCCAAATCCAAGCAAGTTGAAATTCGGAAAAGAAGTGTAACAGATGTTTGCCAATTAGATCCCATTTGCAATTGAGTTTTCCAAATACAGTGGGAGCCTTGGTTAAGAAAAGTTCAGGATGATGTTTTATTTATGATGGATAAACATCTTGTACAGATTGAGGGAGGACCTTGATGGTCGCTTCCATTTTTTCCCACCAGGAAAAAAACCAAGAAGAAAATCCAGAAGTAGAAACAATTTCTAGATTCATGGTAAAGAACCATGTATGCTTAGAAATGGAATTTTGGTAATAAAAAGCCAAATTCCAAGCTTGTACGTAATCCCAATAATTGTTTTGGGTTCCGTTAAGTTTTAGGATACGAGCCCTAAAAGGATCAAGACACCCCAAGCACGAGAATCGAGTACACAAATCACATAACACTTGGAGTGGGTGATGGTTGACTTCGGATTAGAAGGGTTCACATGATTGTAAACAATTTGAACTGAACGAGTTTTAGTTAGCATAGCCTCGTAAACGAAACGATATCGTCTTTCAGAAACTAAGTAGTTCTGATTGCCCAAATAACGTTCCTTAAGGAACTATGGGTCTTGGTACCATTGGAGATCATCCATAGTTAAAATATGTTCTGTGACAGTATTTTGAAAATACTGTAGTTCAGATTCAAGAACTTGTTTAAGGCTCTTGGATGACGGATGGTTGGGCGTCTGAGATGACCCAGTTTGCTTCGAATAGTTAAGTGTTTGAGACGACCCAGTTCTCAAAAAGAGAAATTCAGATAATGGAACATTCTTGTTCCGTTACTTCGGCTTAAGTGGCATCTTCGGATGTGCCTACGGATTGATCCTGCAAAAATTTGTGTTAAAAAATCAGGAAGAGAATTAGAGGATCCTTTTATGTGTTCAATTTGAAAATCAAATGAACCTAATTCGGATTGCCATCTTGCAAAAATTTGTTTTGAAACAATGTTTTTAACATATTTTTGTAAAATGGTTTTGACTGCGCTACAGTCAATGCGAAGTATAAAAGATTGATTTAATAAATCATCTTGAAATTTAGAAATACACTTTAAAATTGAAAACATTTCTTTTTTGATTGTGGAATAATGCTTTTGAGTATTTTTCTAAATTTCATAAGTGAATCGTACTAATTCTTATTTGTTGGAATTGGGGTTTCTTTGTTTAAGAATAGCACCATTGTCATAAGCATCAGTTTCAACGATTTTAAACCAATTAGGGTTAGGTAAAGCTTTAACCCTAAGTTTGATTTTTCTTATAATTGTTGTATGAGCATCACTCCAAGGTGGAAGATTTTTAGTTAACCGAGTATGAAAAATAGTTGCATCATGTGTTAAGTACTGATAGAAGTCTATGATTGAAGTGTTAGAACACATTCACGATCCTACAACTAAAAAGAAATTTCTTTTAACGCTGACTCCAACATCATCAAAATATGATAATATTGTGATGACTTCACCGAATCGGAGTTATAGTTTATAAACTGTATTAAATCGAATGGATGATAGTTATGATAAACCAATAACTATTCATGATTTAAATAAAGAAATAAAATTTCTTAAAACAGAAATTAAGCAATTATAATTGTTTAATCAACAGTATGAAATGAATCTTCTTACTATTAGGTCAAGACTCTTTGATCTTGAAAGTAATAAATCCATTAGTCAGGAAGATAAGGAAATTGAAACCCTTACTCCTTGTGGAGAATTATCTCCCTTTCTTAATTTTCTTCAGAAGGTTACACATAAAAAATGGTATATTCAAATTAATCTTGTAATTAATAAAGAATATACTATTGAAAATGCTATCGCGTTGGTCGATAGTGGAGCTGATATGAATTTTGTACAAGAAAGTATTGTTTCTACACAATACTTTGAAAAAATTACACAATTCTTAACTGCAGCTAGTGGTACACGTTTAAAAATACAATAAAAACTACATACAGTTTCCATTTGTAACCAAGATGTCTGCTTACCAGCAGTCTTTCTTTTGGTACAAAATCTGCAAGTACAAGTTATTTTAGGTGCTCCCTTTCTTAACTTGTTAAATCCAATCAGCAAAATTGATTCAAAAGGAATCTCAAGTAGCTATAAAGATAATAAAGTTTACTTCCCCTTTATTACTAATCCTGAAACTAAAACCCTTAATGAAATTAAAATTTTAATTTTACTTAATAAAAATCATTTAAATTCACTATCTAAAGAAATTTTTATAATGAATATAAATCAACAACTTCAACATTCTAATCTTCAGCAAAAGATTAAGAATGTAGAACTGCAATTTACTACTGAGATATGTAGTAATTTACCACATGTTTTTTAGGATAGAAAGAAGCACATTGTGCCTCTTCCTTACGAATTAGG
>JAOTRH010116246.1:0-15041 GCA_034768845.1 Heliamphora exappendiculata
AAGTAGAATGATTGTTTTCTATCTTGTTCATTATAATACTAAATGCACTCTCCTGTAACCTTTGTGGTTGCAGATCGCAAGAATGGCTAGATTTGGTCCATCACAGTCGTCAAGTTCATAATTTCGGGCTCGTAGTCAATTGTGACTTTGTTTTAATCTTTTAGTAAAAAAAGTAAAAATATAATATTTTTGTAAAGTATACGTCGGTTTGGGTATACAGGATAATGTATTCTTAACATGTACAGTTGCGTTGGTTTCTATTAATAAATAATTCGAGATTGATTAATATAAATACTCTTTTGATTGCTATAAATCACATCGATTTTTGATCCTTAGAGAGGGGGTGTGACACAAAGATCTTATGTGTCGCAAGGTCATAAAGTTAGTAGCCCTTTTGACCATATGGATAACCAAGAAAAGCACACCGTGTTGCCCTTGGATCAAATTTAGATGGGTGTTGCGAGTGGGTGGAAGCAAAATATAAATAGTCAAAAACTCACAAATGGGTAAATGTAGGCTTAACATTATGCAATCTTTCATAAGGAGACAAATCACTTAAAATAGGAGAAGGAGTTCGGTTAATGATGTAAGTGGCGGTAAGAATAGCATCCCAAAAAAATGTTTAGACATATGGGCTTGAAAAAGTAATGCATGGGCAACATTAAGGAGATGGCAATGTTTGCGTTCAACCACTCCATTTTGTTGAGGAGTGTTGACGCAACTCATTTGATGTACAATGCCTTTGGGGGCATAAAAAGATGGTATGTCAAACTCAGGCCCATTATCACTCCGAATAATTTTAATGGTGGTGGAAAATTGATTTTTGATTAAATGGATAAAAGATTGCAAAAGAGAGCGGGTGTCAGATTTTTGTTACATTAAATAAACCAATGTAGAACGGGTATAGTCATCAACAATGGTGAGAAAATAATGTGCACTAATGGGGGAAGGTACACGATGGGGCCTCCAAATATCAACATGCAACAATTCAAAAGGTTTAAGAGATAAAATAGAATTAGATGAAAAAGGTGCACAAGTCTGTTTGGCTAATAAAAAAATCAAACAAGATTCTAAATTAGAACTACAAATCTCTGAAAATTTATTGGAAAGAAAATATAGACTTTTATTTGACAAATGTCTTAAACGACGATGCGAAAGCTGGGAAGTGGGTGTGGATGTAGCCACCTGACAACGAGCATTGCTGGTATTGGTGAAGTGATAGAGGCCGTTCCGCTCAGTGCCCATCCCAATCATCTTCATTGAGCGTAGGTCCTAAATAAAACAAAAATCAAAAGAAAAGGCAATGAGACAGTGATGAGTTTTGCATAATTTACGGACAGAAAGTAAGTTGAAATGAAAAGTCGGGATACAAAGAACACTATCTAAAACAAGAGTGGAAGGGAAGCGAACTAATCCGATATGGATAACTGTGCCATTAGAGCCATCCGATAACTGAACAGTACGACCATGTACTGGAAAGGATTGAGTAAGGGCAGTGAGTGAGCAAACCATGTGACCGGTGGCCCCACTGTCAAGAATCCATCAGAGATCAGTAAGAGATTTACCTGATAGAGAAGATTTGACACTACTTACTTGGCGTGCCATGGATTGCGAGGGAGAAGAGTTGTTGAGAATGGCTAATAGCTGCTGACATTGCTCTGGAGTGAAAGGAAGGCTGTTGACATGAGGACTGGAGGAGGCTTGGTGTGCACTATGCTTGGGACCCTGATTAGGCTTAGGGTTACGAGGCCTTAGAGGAAAACCTTGGATGCGGTAGTATCGATCCACTGTATGGCCGTCTTTGCCACAATGAGTGCATTTGAAAGACTTCCTGGGTGGAACGAATCGTCCATCCTTCCGTGGTTGGTAGTTAGTGGTGGCCATGGCAATACCTTCAATGGATGGCGGAGACAAAATACTGTGATGGCGTTCTTATTGAAGCACAAGAGCATAGGTGCAGTTAAGAGTGGAAAGTGAATCAATTAAAAATATCTGCCCACGGACTGCAGTGTAGGAATCATTGAGTCCCATAAAAAACTTCAAGACATGATCGAGTTCTTGTTGTGTGAGAATCTCTTTGCGTGCACTATAGGTACATGTAGATATTCCTTGAATTGCGCATAACTCATCCCACAGACTCTTCAATTTGGAAAAGTATATGCTAACAGACAAAGATCCTTGAACAAGGTTAGCAATATCTTGTTTGAGCTTGTATAAGCGGGGGCTATTAACTTGGGAATATTGATTTTTCAGATCATCCCATATGGCATAGGCAGTGTCACTATAGATCACACTATTAGAAATTTCTTTTGAAATAGAATTGAGAAGCCAAGAAATTACCATAACGTTGCATCTCCTCCATTGTGAGTAGTCTAAGGAATCTGATGATAGTGTAGGTAGTGTGCCATCAATGAAGTAGACTTTATTCTTCGCTTGGAGTGCAAGGATCATCGCACGGCTCCACGTAGAATAATTGTCTTCCGCGAGTAGTGAAAAAACCAAGACCATTCCGGGATGATTTGATTGGTGGAGATATAAGTGATGATTTGGATTATCATATTTTTCCATCTTGGGTACCTTTTCAGCCATGGAAAATGAATCCTTTCTTTTAATTTCTTTTCTTTCCTTTCCTTTTTTTAAAAATTTCTTTTCTTTTCTTTTTTTTTTCCTTTTTTTTTGTTTTAAATTCAATCCAATCTATCAAAAAAAAATAATAATATAATATTCGGAAAGAATTACTATAGCAATAGCAATACAGAGATCTAAGCCTCACCAAAGATCAGATAGCCAGAGAGAAGCGGTTGGAGGCTGAACCCTAGCCTCGTTATTTCGTGACCCCGTCACTGATCGTCTTCTTTCCGCCATCATTGGTCATCTCCATCTCAGTCAAAGAAGTGATACCAAATGGAGAAATAGCAGATGCAGCTGCAAAAGACAGCGGGAAAGAAATAGCACAGTGATGGTGATGAAAAAGCGGCACCGTTGAGAGAAAATCAATGAGAACACATGCTGCGACAAGGGTCAGTAAAAGAAAAGAAAAGACGAGAGACAACAACTAGTTAGCAAGAAGAAAGACCACTGATTGCAGCGGTGGCGAGAAAAGAAACGAGGGGCGGCAACTAGTTTGCAACAGCGGCTAGGGTTTGCTAAGTAGGTTCTGATACCATGATAAAATTAGAACAATTGAAATAAAAGGCTGAAGGAAAAATACAAAAAAATCTATTTCAATTGTATATGTTTGATGTTTGTACAATTTCCTACGTATACAAAGAGTTGGGGAGCATGTAATAAAGGTAAAAATCATTTTCTACGCTCATTTCCATCTTTAACGATTCTTTCCGAACAAATGATGATCTGCTGACTTTTCTTTTAGAAAGTTTTTGCATGATCCTTTGCTTCATGCCGTTGATTACAGCATTCCTCAACACTATTAAGTGGTGTATGCACTTAGCATAGAGGAAACTAATTGTTTTTTGGGTAACATGTGGATGGAGAGGATTTGAGTGAAACATAATTCATGATATTAAAAATCAGAGATCAATTTAGTACCAGTTATTCTACAAAATCAAACTAGGAGTTCGGGACCCTACTTATGAGGATTATTGGTGGGATGAAAATTCGTATTGTCGATACAGAGGATGGAAAATTATTGCCAAAAGCACTGGATGGAGGTGAATTCGTAGTTGATCCCACTGGTTCGGAGGGAGACAAAGTCAGGTTATTAGCAGCTAGCTAACTAGCATTGTGCCGATCAGGAGAGCCAAGAGCTTCTTTGCTCGCTTAAATGACACTAGCCCTCGTAGTTCCTTCGCTTAGGTCTCGAATTCATGAACTAGATAAACAAGGGTATCAACTATCACTATCATGGTTTGATCGTGCTAGAAGTTGTTTTTGCGCCCACCAAGGCAGCCATTGTCTCTGTGCGCTATTGGACTCGTGCCATCCTTTCGAATGGTGTCAATCATTATGAGAATTCAAACTTTTTGTATAAAGAATGTTCCTCAAAACCACTTAATTAATGACCCTGCTTCTTTAACCCTACCTCTCACGGGGTCTTCATCCCTTGGCCTATAAGTAACTACAATTGTTTTCGAGAATCCAAGGGGGTGGAGTTGACCCTTGGTTCAAAGCACAACACCCTCTTGTGAATTTTGGAGATTTGGAGGTTCACTTGCTAAGTATATTTTTATTATTTAAATTGTTTATTTTTTAAAAAATTTATTGGGTACATCTCGTATGTAATAAAATCCAATCAATCGTATATTAATCTTCCCATAATTAGATAATACTTGTTTAAAAAATAAATATTCAATACATTTTTCAAAAAAATAGTAAAAAATAATCCAATCACATCCCAACCTATATTCGATCCACGTCATTTTTGTATAGGTGGTAAATTCGGCACAACGAATAAATGATTTGAATTCTAAAAATACTTTTAAAAAATTGAATTGCAAAGGGCACGAAAAATTCTATGTATCTGTAATTTTACTCCAAAAGTGATTTGTAAGGCATAAATTTGTATTTAATAAAATGTGAAACACACTCAAAGTGAATTTTAATCACTCATTTTAAATTTTAAGTAATTTTTTAAATATTTTTTTTAGGTACATAGCATTGCTGATAGTGCACACCACAACTCCAAATCCTACAAAATACAATAGTTGCACAAGAATTAAGTGATGAATGAAAAGACAAAAATACCCTTATAAAAACTAACGCAACGTGAAAGCAACAACTGTGTTTATGGTAGTAGCATGTGATTCATCAATCAATTAGCTAGCATTAGCAAGCTGTCCTCCAGAACTATTTCCATTTTTGCAACCATTATTGGTAGGGCCGATGAGTAATTATTAAGTAATTTTGGAGCATTTTATAATCTTATTTATGTGGTATTTTTTTTATTACGTAACAAAAAATACTCTATGGGATAACATTGGTCTATTTTTGTTAAACACACGAGAGATAAGAATGACATACTTAACTCTCGTTTCTTAAATCGGCTTAAAATTAACTTTTTGAATTTTTTAGTTTAAAGCCAAAAAAACAAAAAATTCTCATTTTTCAATTCTCAATTTTTACCCTATTAGCTATTTAGTTTTTTTATAATAATTTTTAATTTACTCTTCTACATATAAAATTAAACAAATTTCAACTTAACAATCATACTCCAATTTGGTCAATTCCCTAGGTGATTTATTTGGCTTTTTTTTAAGGCCATTTTAGTGACTATTTTGCCAACCTAATGAACTTTTGTTCTTTTCGCTTAAAATGGTTTAAAGCTAAAATATTGACTTAAAGTGGCTTAAAGTTAAAATATCGACTTAAAGTTAAGTTGTCAAACGAACACTTAGTATACATTGTACGTTTTTATTTATAAAAAATATTAAATAAATAATATTACATTATCCTCTAAAATAAATTAATAATTTCAAATGATAATCTGAAATAAATATTTTCTGGGCCCAGGAAACATAGGCTACCCTAGTAACCAGTGATACGTCGGTGAGTAATAAATGTCAACGACATTGAAATTTTGGGGGCTTCCCACTGTATTATTGAACTAATTAAAAAGTCTAACTCCTTTCCAGTTATTTTCCATTCATTCACTAAACAATGTACAGACTTGAATATAACCACCTCAGTCCTCACCCAATCTTGCGGGGATTGGGATCACAGCCCAAAATTAATTTAATCGGAATCGTTTATTACGTTGAATTCATCAAGTAAGTAATTCTTGAAAAATATTAGGCTAATCAAACATTGTTAGTCATGTGATGCGGATACATTTGTTTAACAATTTATTATCAAAATATTATAAGTTAATTAATTTTTTCAAAACAAAAATACTCTAATAAAATAGATAATGATTGCCGATTGGTATAATTTTTTACAAAAATTATCTACTCAATGAGTTCAACATAATGAACGATTTTGATTAAATTTTAGAATCCCAATCAAAATAAATTTTAGGTTCACAACCCACACTATTGTGACTGGGTCACATCGCCCCATACCCATTAGAAGAGAAAAGACTTCGTGGATTGGTGATAAATTATTAATTATTTTTGAAATACCATATAAGCGATGTTATATAGTATTTTAATAAATAAATAATTACAATTTATATCTTAATAAATAATTACACACATATATATATATATATATATATATATATATAGTCAGGCGTTACACATTACATGCGTGATTGCCATAAATTGTGATGGAGTGACTTATAATAAGATTTTCTTGCAGACCCAGATAGCAATATGCACCCCAGGATGAGCATCCCAATGGTTTTTGGGGTTGGGGTTTGGGGGGTAAGGTGGGTTTTTTCATAGGCAAAAACTTTACATCTCATTTTTGGAATATATAATATGTATTCCCTAAATTTTAAGACATGGGTTCATAATTAATTCACAAACATTTAAACTAAAAAATACACTGATTTATGAATCAACAGCAACAAAATTTCATAAATCTAACCACAAAAATTCGTAACAAAAAATCGCATAGTTCATAACTCACAAATTTTAATTTGACATTTTAAATATTTAGTAACTTCAACCACAAACATTCACAATTTTATTCATAAAATCTCACAGGTGCATTCTGTAGACAAAAAAAAAATATGTTTTGAAACTGAACAATTAATCGGTACTCTCAAACATCATGTGATGTTAACTATATAGTGTTCTTATCAAATTATGTAATAAAAAACATTCTAAATAGCACAATATTTACTTATACACATAATTAATAGCACATAGTATTCCGAGATTCCTCACAATAATTCTCCATTGAAGCTTAATCCTTGTTCGTGTAACTCGCAGCTGCTCCGAGATGTCATGCCAGCATCTCAGGTAACGCCAAACAAAGCATTGAAGACAGCCGCAGAGCCGCTCGTATTTTGGTTTTTTATGTTAGACTTTGGTGTTGCCGGGTGGGGAGGGAAGGGGACACAGAGAACACATAGAGTGAAACTATTTCTATAATTTTCTGGAAAAGTCGCAGCAGCCGCCAGAGCCAGGGATCGTACCAATGGAGTATGGACTACGGTCCATTTCTTCTGTGGTCCAGATAATCTATCATGCAAATCCTGCGTTTCTAAATAATAATGGTTCGGCGATGGCCCACATAGGGTTATTTTTTTAATTATTAATAAAAGGTCCAGGTTATTGTTGAAAATCACTCTTGCCTTTTTTATTAACCAGAATTGCTGCTTGTGTAGTGTTTGGTATTGCTAAAATTAATAATTTATAAATTATAATTTAAAACAAAAATTGTAAGTGCTTGATAAAAATTATTATTTGTAAATAAAATAAAATAAAAATAGTTATAAATTATAATAGAAGTTTTTGATATTTAGAAACTTAAAATTTATAACTAAAATTACTAATACGAAGCCAAAAATTATCAACAGTAACTTTAAGAGTGTGGATGGATCATAAATAAATGTTATAAAAATATTACAAATTTTACAGTTCATAAATAAATGTTATAAAAATATTACAAATTTTACAGTTCATAAATAAATATTATTGTGTATATTCAATGAAGTTGTGTATGAAAAGAAATTAAGAGTGTGGATGGATCTACACCATAATAATTATTATTATAATTATTATAATAAAAAACTACTTTACTTGAGCAATTATTAAGTATTTTTCAAGTAATATGCGATATATAATTCCGACTAGTTGTGAAATTTGGGTTCGATGGGCTCCTGTCAAATCTTTAAACAGAGTTGGGCTGGGCTTTTTTATTCGGAGGTCGACTAAGGTCTTAAGTGTAAAGGGTTTGGGCTTGAACTATGAGACTCGGGCCTTGGGTCCGTGCTTTTGGACGGGCCATTCTTCGCCAGTGGTAGCGGTGGCGTTGTCGCTGGTCGACGGTGATGGCTACGGCAGCTTGGGGTTGGAGGCTGCGGCAGCTGCGGTAGTCCAGGCCTGGGCTGGCCTGGACTATGAGCTTGGGAATGCGGCCCAGGCTCGAAAAATGAACAGTACGGGTTGGGTCGAACGTCGGGCTGGCCTGGGACCATATAGTGACGGGTTTCGAGCACCCGTCGAATCTCGTGCCATTTTTACACGCCTAATTCTGATAAATAAAAAAATCCAATAAGTACTTTTTTTTTCATTTTGTTAACAAAAACGTATCAATATTTACTGAGTGAGGCTGGATAATTTCTAACCTTGGCGGTGTTTGTAGGGAAAAGTTTCTCACTTTCTATCCATAGTCTATTTACTTTATTTATTTGAAGATTACGTTTATTTAGTAGGTCTCATAAAAAAATAATTTATACAAAATTTTTGTTTAATCAACTATCATAAATGCACAAAAAGATTAAAATAGAAAGCTATTTAAAAGAAAAATCGTCCATTTTGTAAAAATACAATTGTATATGTACTTATTAATGTCTATCAAACTAATTTTTTTTACATATATAAAAATTTTTGAGATTTATGAGATGAACAGTTCAAAACATAGTTAAAAATTCAATTCAAAGTCACAAAATAAAGTTAAATTCATTTTAAAGTCTCAAAATAGAGTCTTGCGGTGTACAGAAGGAAGAAGGTAGTCAAGGTAAAAAGGGCAACTCCATCCTCTTTGTGAGAGCTATTCTCAAATAGCTTAGTTTTTGTCTTTTCTATTATTTTTTTTTATATTTGTGTTAATTTTTTTCACTTTTCTGATGGGGATTTTTAAAAAATAGATCAAAACATAATTTTAAAAAATAAAAAAATATGTTTTTAGTAAAATATAAATTATTTTCATCTTTAATGAAAAAAATTCAGCATTTTTCAATTTTTTTTTGTCAAGAGAAGTTAAAAATATAATAATTTCTTTTCACACAAATGTAAAAACAATTAGAACTAATAAGGAATTAAAAAAGTAATATTTTAATATAAGCAATGGATGTGTAAACCAGCACGCAAAAAGAGAAACGCATCCAACGAAAAGTGGTGTTTGTCACGTTTTTAGGTTTAATTTTTAATTTTTTAATATTAATTTTAATAATAAGTTAATTATAATTTTTTTAAAATACATCACTTCTATTATAAATTATAATTATTTTTTTTATTTTTAGTTATAAATTAATATATTTATCAAGCATTTATAACTTCTATTACATGTTATAATTTATAAGTTATTAATTTTAACAATACTAAATATTGAATCAACATATTTGAAAAAAACTTCGGCGAGATGGATGCAGCGTTGTCCTGAGTAGGGTAAATATATTCGTTTATGATTATGATTTTATTTATCTATTGTCTAGAATTTGTTAAATAGTTCATTTATATAAAATATTAAATTAATTAAATATTAATAACTCTATAGTTATTAGTTAGATTAGTGGGGATGCTCGTTAACGCTTAAATAATAATTTTTAATTTACTGTTTAACAAAAAGTAAAAAAAAAATCAAATAAATATACTTTTTTAACTTTTTGTTTCTAAATTTTTTTATTGTTAATTAATAAACACAAATGGTACTATTTTAAGTTACAAATTTATAACTTTATCAAATATTAATAATTTTTCATTTAAAATCATAATCACATATTACTTTGAAAAAACCACAACAACATTGTTCGTCGCTAAAAACACCTAGTTTGTTGCCGTAACTTTTTACCGACAAATTAGATTTTGTCGCATCTTCGTCGCTGATTCCGATCTGATAAACTCTTGGGCGTCGCCACAATAACTTCACCAGTATATGGCTTTTAGGTCACCAGCTGTTAGGAACCTCCAAAGGCTATCTCGTGATTAATTATTTAGTAGTTTCGAAATAATATACCAAATTACTCCATATTTTCATCAAATAATATAATAGAAATGTTAAGATTTAAATACTAATTTTTAAATACGAACAGAAATAAAAATTATTGCACATACCAAAGAAAAATACATAATAATATACGTGGTTTGACACAACCTGTATACATTCACGGGTAAAAAAAATAATCAATTATAATGATAGAATGTGCAAATACGAGATAAAAAACATCCCAAAATTTAACACCCACAACTCGAGCCCTAAAACAAATTTCGTTTTCTCGCTTAAAGGTTATTCCCATGCCCACAGTATTTTTCTATTTCTTCTTACACTTCAACTATTTGATTTACTCTCTACACAATAACTAAAATTATAAAGTATTATTTATAAACAAACTCTAAAACCCTAATATCATATAATTACAAATCATACATGTATTAGACTACTTATGAAGTCATGACTCAAACTTAACTTAAATACATACAAATAAAATTTTAATTATATGGGTCCACAGAATACATGACATGCACGCAATAAAAAAATATTTTGAATAGAACAATAGTAATTCATTTTTATTAGACAAATAAAAAAATAAAATAACTTATTTAATGCACGTCAATTATTTTTATTAATTAAAAATATTATATAACATTATTTAGATGTTACGCTAAAAGTACTAATTTGTCTTATTTCATTGCCCAAAATCATCAAAACTTAGGCATAAAACAATCCTTAGCGGGGTGGGGCCATGTCGGGATCCCAATCTAGGTTGCGGGACGAATCCCACTTCTTTATTGAGCATATTTTTAGCAAAATGATTTTATATTCCCCTTTTAATTAATTCCATTTTCCTCATTTTGCATTTTATTAGATAAAATTAGAAAAAATAATTCTTAAATATTTGGATAAAAAAGAAATAATAGACAATGAAGGTTATTTTTATAATTTTTCTTAAGCACAACGGTTTAACTCTATGTAGGCAGCCATGATAGTACATAAAATGCAAGTATTATCCAAAATGATTGGACATAAAGTGTGTGGCTTAAAAACAAAATAGAAAGCATATTCAACTAAAGAAAAGTGCAAAAATTATTATTATTATTATTATTTTATTCTGTTTAGATTTCGGTAAAAGGGGTGTAATTGGGCTGCTGGGGCGGACCAATTTTTAAATTCCCACAACCGGGCCCTAGGGAAGGGCAGGACCAGCCTCTGGCTGGTTTCTATTGGAAAGGGCCTGACTTCAAGGCCTTAGTTTGGTGGGCTGGGCTTAATGTTTAGTGGCTGCCACCAATAAAACCGGTGGAGGCCCGAACGACCCTTGGGAAGAGCATGGGCCAATGGCTGTGCTGGACTTTGAATTTTTGGTAGATTCCAGTATTAAAATTTGCAAATCACCTTGGGAAGAGTGCATGAATTTTTTTATCAACTCCCTATATGAAATGTAATAAATACATGAATGGAAGAATAAAGAGAATTTTTATAAAAAAATAAAATAAAATGATAGCATATGCGCATTAATAAACTTCTTAGAGTTTTCGAGATTGAATTAATATCGCGGCTCATTCAAAGTTCCTTATTTTTATGTGCAAATTATTAAAATAAACTAACTTTTTATTCGAATTAAGAAATCAACCGACCATCTCAACAATGAGATTAAATATCCTAATCAAATCAAAATTTATTATATTTGCCCTAAACAAATAGAAGGCATGCACTACATATCACACATAATCTGGTACCAATTTTAATAGTGGTAACTACTAAAAAGCTGATTAAAGGTGTGTGTGGTGTGTTTGTAAAAGCGTAGGACGTTGTGTTCTTAATGGGTATAACTTTTAAGTATAAGATTTTAATTGGATTCATTTAATATATAGAGTTTATCGAGTTTGTTATTCATACAAAAATAAAGTTGATCATAAAAAAAATAATATTTAAATTATTTTATGTGTAGTGGAATGGGAATAATGTTAGTCATTGATTTATTTTTAGTCAAGATAATAAATCTTTTTGTTAAAATGAGTATGAGTTTTTAATTGACTAATTTCAGATAAATTTTTATGTAATTCTTATTTTAAACTTTCTCTTTCTTTTTCAACCAATTTTATTTTTGTAATCAATTTCAAATTCATTTTAGTCAATTTAAAATTTTCTTCGTACAATCTTTTATATGCATGCTGAAGAGATTCATAATCTTTAGGTTCACAATCAAATTCATCATTTTTTCGATCATTTTAACTGACTTTGTAAACACACAGATATAGAACTAAGACACATAGATGATTTAATAGTCATATTTCCTTCCTCAAACAAATCCATGGCTGACGGCTATCAAGATCTCACTCAAAAAATATTTTTAATTAAAAAAATATTATAATTTTTTAATCAAAAAATCGAGTGAACCTGCTCTGATACCAATTGAAAAAATATTTTTATACTTTTTAATGAAATCAATTAAAAAATATTTTTTTTATATTTTGAATTAATCTATGCTGTGAAATGTGAGAAATAAATAATTAAACATCTAAATTCAACACACGAGAAATTTTATATGTAAAATTCAACTTGGGTAAAAAGGCACATGACTAATTCAAGTTCAGGTAAATCAAGCACTAACCAATTGAACAGTTACAAGATACTCACTTACAGAATTTGATCGAATTCTCAATCCGAACGCCTTAAGCTATCTTGGCGAATCTACGTACACCGTTTCCTGCTTGATCACCGCAACAATGAATTCTCGAAACTGTCACTCCGGTAGAATCATTCGTTAAACTTTAGAACACCATATAAGAATTAACATGAATAATCTTCGAATGTTGAAACACGACAAACGCTTATGATTGACTTTGAAACTCTGAGATATGAAATTCAAAAGTTAATATATGACCCTATTTATAGGCTTGAAAATCAGACAATCAGAGTTTCAATATAATTAAAACTGTGGTAGACAGTGTTCTGCCAAAACTGCTCTTACATGATCTTACTTTATTGGCTTGTACTATTGACTTGCTCGTTTGTATTTTAATAAAGAAGTCCTAATTTATCTAAGACTTCACAAATATTATCTCAATCTAATAACCATAATCCTATCTTAGATAGGAGTTTTAGTATGGCTAAAACACAAGAAATATCACAATTTTTTTAAAATCTTCTTCATCTAGTTAGGAATTAGGACAAGACAAGAAACCTGAATTTCCATAAAAAATAAAAAAAATATAATTTAAAACAATTAAATTCTTAAGAGACCCAATATCCATAGTTATATAAGTGGATTATACTTATTTACAAATAAATAAATGTAAATATAACTAAAAAAATATTTAAAACAAATATTTTCATAGCTAAAGATATTGCCTATCTGGTGAATTTTATTTTATTATAAATAATAAACTTGATAAGTTCTACCTAATAAACGAATTCGATAAAAAAATTATATTTAATAATCATACTATTAAAAAGCACAACAATAACATACTTTGCTTTTTTGGTACAACATCCTCAGTTGCAAAAAAAAATCAGGCCAAGCCCAGCTAAAGTCTTTGTATTTTAATGAATTTTTTTTAATTTTTAAAAAAATATTAAATGCACATATTCGGATACATAATCAAACACACCTCACACATATTGAATGAGTTTTATAAAGATGTAAAATCCATCATATGTGAGAGGGGAGTTCAAATCTATGTCCAGTAAATACCTTTGTAGTAAAACTTAATTTTCTATGATAAAAATTACAATTTTGAGTCTATCCTGAATGATTAGGTGAATCGTTTTATTTCTCTCTCATCCCAAGGAGAGGAACCGAAAAAATAAAATAATTTAATTAAAATTAAAAAAATCAAAAATAATAAAAATAAACTACTTTTTACCTTATGATCAATTTTTTAATTTTTTCAATTAATCTCATTGAGACCATTCAGAAAACAAAATTTTTTGTAAAAAAGATTAAAAAAAGAAAAAAAAAACCAAATTTATTAAATTTAGCCCAAATTTCTAACTTTATTTAGTTTACAATGTATCAGTAGCAAAATTAAGGTCCCAATTTAGAATAATAATTTATTTACTTATTTCATATAAAAATTGCAACTACTAATGCCTATAAAAACGATATCTCACCTTAAAAAAATGTACTAATATTGTGTATTTTTTCAATTAAACTCTTATTTACCGCTATCATTTGGCGTCTCGTGATTGGTAACATGTAGGCATGTAATTTTGGCTCAGTCATAGTTTTAGTGGATCAACTTTTGCTCGGGTTCGGTGAATTCGTACTAAATTTTTGGGCTGAGGTAAACTGAATTCTCTTGATCAGGGACGGTTTAAACCCTAAGAGTACTGGACTCGGGCCTCGATCCGGGCCAAAGACCAGGCTAGGCGGGCTTTATATTTTTTTTGCTTTTTTTTTGTTTAATAATTTTATTATTAGTTATAAATTTATAGTTTATAATATTACTTATTACTTATTAATTTATTATTTACTTATTATTATGATATTATATTTTATTAGTATTAAATTTTATTAGTTTATAAGTTTATGTATAATTAATTTATTAGTTTATTTAAAAATTTATTAGTTTTTATAACTCATAGTTTACTATTAGTTATTAAGTTATTAACTTATTAGTTTATTACTTTATTATATAAATTTATACTTTATTTGTTTTTTTTTAAAGTTTATAAATTTTAAGTTTACTAGTTAATTATTTATTATAAGTTTATAAGTTATTAGTTTATTATTAATTTATTATTAATTTATAACTTTATAGTTTATATTATTATAAATTTATTAATTTATTATAACTTATAAATTTAACAATTAAATGTAATAAATTTGAATAAAATTATTGGAGAAAAAAATAGCAGGTTATGGACCTTGCGGGTTGTTGGGCCGAATCTCGGGCAGGATCAGCCCACATGTTTCGAGGGAGTAAACCCACGTTCAAAAATTACATGTTCGGACTCAAGTCAGACTTGGGCCTTGGCCGGTCCGAACTGACCCGCACAGTGTCGGATTTGAGGCCAAAATTACACCCTAATGACATGATTGATTTTATGTTATTCATTTAAAAAAAAATATATTAATAGAGTTCATTTGTTAATTTTTTTATTTTCTTATTCTTTAACGGACTGAAAAATAGATTTCTTAAATTAAAATATAAAAGTCTTTAAAAAATAAGCATAAACTAAATAAATTGATAATCCCCATTTTTTGTTCATTTTTGCAATTAAGAAACATTTTCTTTTTTCGATATATA
>JAOTRH010116257.1:0-18541 GCA_034768845.1 Heliamphora exappendiculata
GGTGGTTTTGATGGCGGTTTTAAGAGCAATTTTAGTGTAGGACGGTGGTTTCCGTTAAATTGAACAGAAATTGTAACGATTGGGTTCTCTTTGATATTAAAATCAAACCTGAATGGGTGTTAGTGTAATTTTTAAAACCACATGGGGGTTTCTATTTTTATCAGAAACCTCAGAGGGGGTCAGTGTAATTTACCCTAAAATATTTAATATTTAAGAACTAAGAAAAAATTAGATTTAAAATATAAATTTAAGATACTTTTAAAAAAATATTTGTTTAGAATTCTTACTAGTTATTCTTTAAAATATTTAAATATCTAATATTTAAATTTAAATTTGTATATTGGATGTATTAATTTTTGTATTTCAATTTAAAATATTTGAGTTAGTATATTACTTTATTTATTTGTGTACAAATTAACTGGTGATTTTAAAATTTTAATTTATATTATAATTTCTAAAATAAAACTTGTCATTAAAACTAGACGCACTTTATTTATTTTTTTCAATGTTCAAAACTTGAAATTTGAAAATGCCACGACAAAAGTCTGGTGATGCCCCACAAAGTGATGATATTGATTGAAAGTTTGGTAATCAAATTCAAGATAGTAAACATAAAGTGCAATGCAAATTTTGTGGGCATATCATCAAGGGTGGAATTACACGGTTCAAAGAACACTTGGCAGGCCAAGTGCATGGGTGCCCAAGTGTTGGTAAAGAGGGGAAGAAATGATGAGAGACACCTTAAAATCAAGAAAGCAGCTAAAGAAGATGCTCAGAAAAGAAAAGCAGAGTTAGAAGCTCAATTAAGGGGAGGAGATGATGTTGATGAAAGTTATGAATAAAGGGCATATGTGGATGTTGATGATGAATATGACGAAGATGTACAGTTCACTATGGCGCGCCGAGCAAGTATGCAATCACAACATGAATGGGAGGAGCGGCAGGTATTTAGACGTACAACTGGGAGGAGTCAAGCTACCCGGTATGAGTCAGGAGATACTAGTTCTGCTACTGGAGGTATTCATACTCAGCAACGTGGCAATATTCATCGAGCCCATTCCGTGCGTGAACCTGGTTTAGCAGCTGGGAGTGGATGTCAATGAACTCATCATAATGCCCCTGATGCCAGATTAAGGGCAATAGATCCAGCATTGCAAAAAAGCAAAGTCCTCTAAGCAGCCAAAAATAAACAATGGTACAATGAAGAAGTTGGGAGAGAAATTGGAAAGTGCAGTTACTAAGTTTTTTTTGTATAACCGCATTCCTTTCCATGTGGCTGATTCTCCTTACACGCAACCCATGTTTGATATTGCTGCTGAAGTAGGTAAAGGAATTAAGGATCCCACTCCTTATGAGATAGCTGAAGTTTATATGCTCAGAGAACATGATGAACTGAAAGAATGGATAACATCCTTTAAAAGTATTTGGGCATAGAGAAGTGTCACCATTATGTGCGATGGATGGAATAGTCTTACAAGGCAACACATAATTAATTTCTTCGTATATTACAATAGAGGTGCGATGTTTCATAAATCCATTGGTGCCTCAAATGTTGTTAGTAGAACTGCTAAGTATTACTTTGAATTGTTGAATACTATTGTTAATGAGATTGGTGAGGAATTTTTCGGACAAGTAGTGGCAGATAATGAAGCAGTTTTGAAAGCGGCTGGAAAGATGTTGATGAATAAAAAAAAAACATTTGTATTGGACAGCCTGTTCAGCCCATTGCATCGACCTTATATTAGAGAATATTGCTAAGAAAAAAAATGTAGCTAAGGTCATAGAAGATGTTAGAACCATCACCACATTCATTTATAATGCTACGTAAGAGTTGAGTTTGATGAGAAAATTTACTGAAGGCAGAGAATTGATTCGACCCGCTGTTACTCGCTTTGCTATAAATTTTATTGCCCTTGAGAGTATTGTTAGATATAAGCAACAATTAAAAGCGCAATGTTTAGCTGTGATGAATGGAAAGCAATCAAGATAGGGGCAAGCAAAAAGTATAACTCCATATGATGTTAGAAAGTTAATTTTTGGAAAAGAATTTTGGCAAAAAGCAACTGAGATTTGCAAAGTTCACGAGCCATTAGTAAAAGTACTAAGATTGGTTGATGGAGATGAGAAACCGACAATGAAATTTATTTATGAAGCAATAGATCGAGCCAAGTTGGCAATTAAACAACATTGTCGGTATTATATAGAATATTGGAAGATTATTGATCGGTGGAGCTTCCAACTACATCATGATTTGCATTTTGCTAGTAAGTAACTAAGTTGTAGTTATAAATTATAATTATTTATTTATTTATTTATTTGTCACAATATCACATTATAAATTATATGTTTTAATTCATGCCAGATTGTTTGCGAATGTGATAGGTTATTTATTAAATTCCCAATTTTAATATGGAGTCACATCATCCAAAGAAACGGAAAGAAAAGTGTTACAAGGAGTGAAAAAAGTAACATCCAAATTAGAATCAAACATTGATAATCAGGTAAAAGCAATAAATCAACTAAGTATAAATCATAAAATTATAAATTATATTTCTTAAAGTATATTTTTTTTTTTAAAGATTACATTTATTAATTTAATAATTTCATATATTACCGCTCATATTATTTCGAGATAAGGCGGAAACTTTTGGAACTTCTTTAGCACAAAGAGCATGGTCACAAGCAAATCTAGGTTTTTTTTTATAATATATTGGATTAGTATTTGTTTTATTATTTTTTTTTATATATTAGAATCTTAGATTCTTAGTATCTTTCCATTTATGTGTTTGTGACTTTATGTTTTATATTATTGTTTAGCTGGATGTTGGATTATTCATGGAACGTGTGCTCCAAGACTTCAAGAAATAGCAGTTAAGGTTTTAAGTCAGACCACTACATCATCAAACTATGAACGCAATTAGAGTACTTTTAACCTCATCCACACAAAGACAAGGAACCGACTGAAATATCATAAGATTCAGAAATTAGTCTTCATCAATTATAACATGAGATTAAAGTTGAGATCCATTAAGAGAAGAAGGCAAGAAGAGATAGACAACAACTTTAATCCAATTATTTTGGATTACATATTTGATGAAGATGACCCACCGAATCTATGGTTAGAAGAAAGGGAAGCTCCTATGCTAGATGGTCAAGATAATTCTGATTTGCAAGACTTGGATGGTGATGGTGATGGTGATGAACAAAGAAGATGATCACAAAATCAACCTAGACGTACTTCTCAGAGCTCGAGTTCAAGTCCTACCCTTTCTAAAAGTAGTGATGATGGTGGTTTGACTCCTCCATCTGATGATGGAGATGGTGACAGTGATGGTGATAGACACGATCATGGTGAACATGACACTGCTGGTGGAAATAGTGATGGCGTAGGGACTAGTCGAGCACTTGAAGCCCAGGATGAGTCATTTATGGAAAATTTTGGACTTTCTGATGTTAGAAGAGATTATTACATTGGAGAACCTATCCCAAATTTACCTCAAAGACCTCTAGTGGATATGGTGCAAGATTTTGGAAATTTTGGTCTTTATGACCATTCATATAATAAAAGCAGTGATAGTCATAGTTACCCATATCCTGGGCCACCTCAGCCATATCTTCCATCATATAGCTTTGATCCTTATGGGTATCGTCATAGCCAATACATGATGCATGTCGATTATGCTCCCCCACGCCACTTTTCCATATTCTCCACCGGCACATCAAATAGATCAACGTAGACGGGATACTGACATGTCTTTATTCACCTATATTTTCCCTACTGGCTGGAATGATGAAACAAGTAATAGCAACAATCAAGGTCAGCCGGAATCCGAACATGCCCCACCTCCACAGGTTCCACGTTACTCGTTTTGGTGGTGAATGAAAGTGATGGTAATTGCTAATGCCTAATGGGTATGTAATATTTTTTTTAATATAATTTCTACTAGTACATCTGTATTTGTTTGATAATTATTTCTCAATATATGACATGTCATTATAATAATTATAATTATTTAGATTATATACAAAGTATCTTTAATACTTCATCTTCATAACTTTTTTAAAAAAAATTAAATGACATTTAAGTTGCATATTATAAATTTATGAATTTATAACACAATGACATAAATTCACGAATTACTTTAGAAAAATAATTAAAATTGCTTAGTACAACTAGACTTACTACTATAAAATTTAGGAAAAATATTAAATTATGTCTCAAAAGTAAACAAAATACATCAAAAAATATTTTAAACTCTTAACAAATATAGATTTAGAAAAAAAACATACATATCAGTTCATTTTCGCTGATATGTGCAAAACCAAAAAAAATCACGGCTCTAATAACCGCTACCGTTACATTACGGTCGTTACGCCCCAAAACCACGTCATCGCTACCGTTACTGTTACGGCAACTGCTATTGCTATTTGAAACCATGGTTAATAGGCCAAGTTTTTAACCATTGAACCAGTGGCCCCGTATTACATTTGCAAGCGTACATAAAATAAATCATAAGTAATTACGCATTTTCTATATCCACATGTTGGGAAAAGTTATATGAAGAAAAAGCACTACAATCCATTTTGAAAAGCCCCAACTATAGAAAAACAAATTGGAGATTGTTAAAATATAACGTCCCAAAACTTATAAGAGAGGCTGATAAGCATCAGAGTATGAAAAGCAAAAACAATATAATCTTGAAAAGAGGGCAGAAAGAGCCAGGAAAGTCAAGAACTAGTTTGGTTGAAATCCACCTTAATTGCCTCAGATGATCTCATTCTCCAGCTCAGGTGGCCCTCATTCCCTTCTTTTATTCTTGTTATGTTTTTACTGTCTTTGTACTCTCTATGCCAAACACAATTTACATTGTGGGTCAATAAATATCGTTATTTCTTATTTAAACCCACATTTTTGTTTTTATTTTCGAAAATCCGTTTACAGGCCCCTCTCTCATTGCATTTTCTATTGTTATGGAGTCATTATGTTGTACACCAGAGAGGCACTCTCGAGTCTTCACTTTAACTTTTAAACTTACACCAGGACTGCATCATTTCATGGCAGTATCAGGCTCTTTAGGCATGTAGCATTGAGATTCAAGGCAATCACCTAGAGGCTACAGAGCATCAAGAATTGGTTGTTATATAAGATTCTTCGCAAACTCAGAGAACCTTCTTTCCTAGGTAAGGGATTAGGTATTCAAACAAGATAGTCAATGTTGGTAGTACTTGTGTGAAGTACATGTAGTTCACGAGCAAATCTTGAACGTTGATTATATGAGGAATCAGGGAAAAGTTATCTTGGAGTAGTGTGGTATGCATTAAAGAGAGAGAATGTGAATCAGTTTCTCTTGCATATGTTTTTCCGTATTTCATGATTTTAAATAGCGATTGTGGTAACTATGCCGGTAACATGGTTTCGGAATGCCCCTTAGAATTAATGAATATTTAGCTCCTGCTCATGGCTAGATCGATCGGTTTTGGGATGTAACGATCACCGTAGCACAACAGTATCGGGAACCGGAGGCATTAATTTTTTCTTTTGCACAAACTCACTAAAATTTAACATATACACAGGTTTTTATTCCAACATCATATTTATTAGAGTTATAAATAATTTTGATGAATTTTGTCCATTTTCTAGACATGATCCAATATATACCGTAATTTTATAGTACTTCTAAAAATATTTTTAAAAAATAATACATCATTAAATATACAAATCTAACATAAAAAAACATAATAACACAAATAATGCAACATTAAGCATTTACATTTAATCTAAAATAGCCAAGATTTAAATATTCTAAACTTACTTTTTATATGTATTGAACAAATATTTTAAAAAATTAATAGTTTGGATTTCTCAATTCATTTTAACTTAAAGATTTTTCTATGAGCAAAGTATCATAGCAAAATCATATAAACTTGAACAAGCTTAGAGAGATTCACATAAAACCACCTTAAATCAACTTTTAATAGTAGGGTAATTGAGTTTAAACACATAAGTTTCTTATAAAAGATATAAAAAAAAAATGAAGTTTTGAACTATTTGACTTGAAAGCTTATAGCTGGACAACTTGATGATTAAAGGACTCGAAAGCCAAAAGAAAGTTATGAGGATTGTCCTACTCACACCCCCACCCCCAACACACTTTTAACAAGAAGTCAAGAACAAAAAATCATTCAACAACGAGATGGGATAATAAAAATATAAAAGAGTACATGAGGGCTCCTAAGGGTTGCAATAATGTAACTACAAACTATTAGTATTATTGGTTCGTCCATTTCTAATTATTTTGGAACCGAGTGTAATTGTTCTTAAATTTTCAACAGGTTTTGAAATTCATGCTCAAAGCATCAAGTCTAAGCCTTCGTGTTTTGCATGGCCAGTATTTCCAAGGGATTCTTGAGAAAGTAGTTAGTCATCGTCAATAAGAAAAAATGTCACAAGATTGTCTATTACGTGTATGGGCCCGGCTACCATGTTTACAAAATTTAGGAGTGAAGCAACTTTTTTTCCAAGGGAGTTTTTTTCAATATTTAGATTATTATTGTTCTATCTAGATGAAATTATTTTAGTGAATCTTTAAGGTGTACACCTCAATCAATATACAAACCTTTTTTTTTTAATTTCTTCCAAAGGTGAAGTACATTTACTTAAATATTTAAGAAGGTTGTGTCTTGTGACTTCTGAACCAATTAATATTTAAAATTAAGCCAACCAATTGTACATTGGCTATTCTAAATTTTAATGTATGACTCTAGTCTAAAACAATCAAGAGCTAAAAATTTTAAACTTACTTTGGATAGATCTTCAACAAGTAATTATAAAACAATTACTTTTATAATTTAAAAAAAAATTGTAAAAAAGTAATACAACATTAAATATATGAATCTAACCTAACATAACCAAGCTCTAAATATTCTAAACTTACTTTGCATAGATTTAACGCAAGAGATAGAACAACTAGATCCGCCTAGGACAAGCGCATGAGTTCATGGTATGTACTTCTTAATGGTGAGAGACGGCAACTCGATTCCGCAACAGTAAAATCATGCATTTTTACACTCACTTTGTGTACAAAACGCTTAGTGTGTTCTTTAATGGTAAGAGACGATGAATTGGGTTTGATGCACCAAAATCGCACATTTTTACGCCCACTTTGCACATGCAATTCTTCGCACCAATTTGGAGAGATAGAACAACCGGATTCACCTAGGATCATACGCATGATCGGTTCATGGTGTGTACTTCTTGACAGTAACAAACAGCGACTTCGTGTTGCCGCAATTGCGCATTTTACACCCCTTCGTGCACAAAACTCTTTGCACCGGTTGAGAAAGATAAAAAAAAAATTAAAAAAACAAACAAACAAACAAACAAATTTCACTTTTGGAAGCCAAAAAATACCAAAATATAAATTTTGTAATTCAAATCTCGAGAGTTAATGTTTCCCCATATAGATCCACAATTTTTGGTTGTTAGTGACCATAGATCTTGAACAAATAATCAAAAAATAAATGAACAATGCAAGCCATTACCCATCGGAAAGAAAATAGAAAGTGTCTAAATGTTGCACGTCTGAAAAATATTGTGGTGAATTATGCAAATCAATCTTCACCCATGTAAGCATGGGATTCCCAACTCCTATGAATACCTTTTTAGTATTAAAAAAAACAGATGGAAGAGATTACTGTCAAAATTATTTCAGTTTATTTATATACCAAAACTAGAGTCGTCGTGACGACCGCAAGTACCATAACGAGCTGTTACGGCCTTTATGAAAATCGTAACGGATGTCGCATTACACGTGCAATCTTCTATTACACCGCAAAATCCGTCATAAGGGGATTAGAAGCTACCGAAACCATTACGTAATGGCGTTACAGAACGATAAAGACCGATTTTTAATACCATGACGTATCTAGAGTTCAAAGCATGAAGCATGATCCGTAAGCAATTTGAGTGCTTGTCAGGTCAAGCCCATCCAAAGAGGAGATAGAGAAGGCTTGGGAGCTACCCTATTGTGTATGATGAGGATGTTTGGGGGGAGAAAACTAGGAGTTGTTTGAGAGTGCAAAACGTACTATTCATTATTAAGGGAATTCTTGCTTTTTAAAGTATTTCTAGCTAAAAGAGTCTTTCCCTTTCTATTTTGCCTATTTTGATGGCTTTTGGAAGAGTTGCTTATTTAAACATAATCATAAATAAAAAGGGTAAGAGAATCATCAATCATTTACAAAGCATAGGATGCTTCTCCGATATGGGGCTTTTTGAGTTTTGTGATATTGCATGATCTAGGATTGTAGGGGCTTGAACTTAGTAATTTTTAAAGGAGTTCTTATGCATACGCCTTGGTGTAAAAGGCTTTTCTAAGCACCTTTCAGTCATTTTAAACTTTTGTGGGAGGAAAAAAAATTTGATCCCTCATGTTGTTTTCTTCAAACATACACCACAAATGTCTTCTTTTATTGTTGAGATAATTAGACATGATCCCAAACATGTCTCATAGAGGTCCAAGCTCTAGGCAACATGAACCCGCTACATGTCCCAATCATGTCTCACATGTATCAATACAATAACTAATAATAAATAAATAGACTTAAAAAAATGGTGGGATACATTTGGAGCATGTCCAATAAGGACACACCACTCTAAGAAATCTGTCCATGGTTCCAAGATGGCACTTAGTTTTAGCTTCAGTAGTTTACTGGTGTTAAGAGTTCTTTAATAACCTTTCTTCATTTCTTTATTCAATAAATTTCAAAGGCTTCAATAATAGAATTTGGCCTTGTTATGCTTCTACATTAGAGAGGAATACTATTCCCTGGGCTTTATAGGGTCATAAGGGTCTTTGTGAAGGCTGCAATTTCTTGGGATAAAAACGAATTCAACCTTGAAAATGAATTAATGAGATTGATTATTCAGAGAGCTTGGAACTCTATCCGTCGCTTCCATTCACTGGTTCTTAGTTACTCCACCTAGATTGATTCCTCCCTTCACTTATGACAAAAAGGCTTGTTTACATCAATCAATGGCTTCCCCTTTCTATTTCTCTCTCTTATTCTCCTATTATAATCCAAAAGCTTGTTGTATGGTGCTCTCCTCTGATAATGGTTCTTTCCTTTTTTGTTTTTTTCTCTCCCCTTCTTTGTATCAAAGGTTGTGGACTTTGGTTATATTGCAGGTGGACTTTGGTTATATTGCAGGTTCCTCTTTGTATGGCATAGCAAACTGGGGGGAAGGGATTAAACTAAAGAAAGGAAAGGAACAAAATGGTAAGGAGATTATATTCCGTATTTAGTCAGGTTATATAAAAAGGACATAAATGATAGCGAAATGCAGACATTGGCAGCCTTTACCTTTAAATGATATAAGAAAATGCGAACAAATATGGTAAACTCAAGTCTTCTGAAGTTAAATAAGAGGGAAATGGTCATCCTATAAATAAAACGAAGCAACTGCAGTTTTGGATTGGTTAACCAACAATGCCTCATCAATCCCAAGCATTGTGTTTGATCACAAAGGGTTATTCCTAACATCAACCTTAATACTAGCTAACATGGTCAAAAAACTAAAACTATTCATGAAATACACAGACCCCTTTACAAATAAAAGAGAGATGATGATACCTTCGAGCAGATTGAACTTAATGCTTTTTTCAAGCACTCCAACCGAACCCGATCTTTGAGAGAAGTAGCCATGAATTGGGTCGTACAATGCAGAACGTATAAAATCTCTAACCTGAGAGAGAGAGAGAGAGAGAGAGAGAGAGAGAATTTCAATCTTCAAAACAAACCCATCATTTGAATTGAAGAAACTGATTATATGGATTTACAAATATGTAGAACGCAGTAGAAGGTATTACGAGAATTGGAGTATCTCCAACAATGTGCGTGGAAAAGAAGGAAGGAGATGAGTGAGAGAAGGATTCACAGGAAGTCACTGCAGAAAAGATCAGCTGGTCGTTAGAGAAACGAAGATATAGTGAATAGAGAGAGAGAGAGAGAGAGAGAGAGAGAGAGAGAGTACCTTTGAGTGAGCGGAAGAGAAGACGAACACTTCTTGAAGAGAGGGAACGAAACGCCATGGTAGGAAGTTGAGCTCTGCAATGTGTGTGTGAGAGAGAGAGAGAGAGAGCTGAACGCGATTGCTGGAGGGCCTCGAACCCGGGCAAGAATTAGGGTTTTACGCCCACGCACATCATTTTTGCTAGAGATTTAATGTTCCGTTACAAGAACTTTAATAAAGGCTCTTATTGGCAATTTTGGCCATTTTGGCTTTTTTTTTTGTGCAAAAAATAACAAAATTTTAAAATTATATGTTTGGCAAAAAATTAAAAAATTAAAAAATTAAAATATAAATTAAAATATAAATTTTTATAATATTTTATTCAAACTCCTACAATTTTTAAAATATATTAGAATTTTTAGCCACAAATTTTGAAAAAATTAAGATTGACTAATTTTAACAACTAAACGGAAATTCACGCAGCCTTCAATCCACAATAGTAAAATAAAATAACAGGAATAACCAAAATACGCAATGATGTACGTGATTTGGCTAACTACTTACCTCCACGGGATAAAATAATCAATTCACTATACTCTTTAAATACGGATTACAAGATTCACTCTCTACTTCACAATATATTAATGATCTCAAACTGAGCTGCTCACTGTCTCTCTACATTTTTTTATTTCTAAAACTTAGCCTTATACTGTGTATTAAGCATTTTTTCGTATGTCCTACAACTCTAATGAACACCTCAATTTATACTAATAGATAACTTTAAGAATAATGAGAAGCCGTACCAAACTGGTAAGCGAATAATCTTATTTATATTAAACACAAAGGAACACCATTACATCCATATACCCACACACACATAATTATAATTATGATAAGCTACCACTAATAATAACGATAATAAGAATAAATAGGTTACAACTAACACCCCCTCAAGTTAAAACATATATATCAACCATGTCCAGCTTGTTACACAAATACGAGACACGTGGACCCGATAATACTTTAGTAAAAATATCTGTCACCTGTTCACCTGTAGGAATAGACCCAAATGTAATAACTAATTTATGATATTTGTCATGAACATAATGACAGTCAACCTCAATATATTTTGTCCTCTCATGAAATACTGAATTTCTAGCAATATGAATAGCAGATTTATTATCAACCCAAAATTTAGCAGAACCACTAAGAGGGAAGTGTAATTCGGTCAAATAATGCTAAAGCCACATAATCTCTGCAGTTACTAATATCATAGCTCGGTACTCTACCTCAGCGCTAGACCGGGAGACAACATTCTGCTTCTTACTCTTCTAGGAAACCAAGTTGTCACCAACAAAAATAGAATAACCATATGTGGATCTCCTGTTAAATGTGCATCAAGCCCAATCAGCATCCAAGTATCCTTCCATTTTCATATGTCCATGATCAGAAAACTGGATACCCTTACCCGAATTTTTGTGCAGGTACCGAAGAATACGTAACATGGCCTGCCAATAAGGAACACGGGGATCACATAAAAACCAACTTACTACATTCACGGGATAAGCAATGTCTGGACGAGTCATTGTAATGAGATAATTAAGCTGGCCCACTGTCCGTCAAAATTGCTCAAGGTCAGGAAGAATCGCTCCTTCTTTCGACTCAAGCTTAATAGTAAAATCTATAGGGGAGTCCACCCCTTTAGCATTCATAAACCCTACTCGCTCCAGAATGTCAATAATATACTTCCTATAAGAAATAAACACCCTTTCCGTATTCCTAGTTACTTCAATGCCAAGAAAATATTGTAATTCACCAAGATATTTAATCTGAAACTTGGTTCCCAATAATGATTTAAGTGCAACAATCCCTCCACTGTCATTGCCAGTAATAACAATGTCATCCACATACACAACAAGTAATACGCAACCAGCGGAGGTATGGCGAAAGAATATTGTGTGATCATTTGCAGACTGCCGAAGGCAAAACTCCTGTACAACGGAACTGAAATGGCCAAACCAAACTCTGGGAGATTGTTTCAGACCATACAATGAGCGCATCAAATGATAGACCTGATTAAGGGACCCCCCTGAGCAACAAAATCGAGTGATTGCTCAATATAAACCTCTTCCTCCAAATCACCATAAAGAAAGACATTTTTCACATCAAGTTGAAACAAAGGCCACTAATGGGATGCAGCCAAAAACAAGAACAACTGAACTAAGACCATCTTGGCAACTGGGGAGAAAGTATCAAAATAGTCAAGACCATATGTCTGAGCATAGTCCTTGGCCACTAAACGGGCTTTTAACCTCTCAAGAGTGCCATCAGAATGAAGTTTGACGGTATATACTCACTTACAATTAATAGTTGTCTTACCAGGAGGAAGACTCACCAGATCATGTGTATGATTATTCTCAAGAGCATTCATCTCCTCAAACATAGCCTTGCGCCAACTTGGATGAGAAAAAGCATCTACAATAGAGCAAGGCAAAGTATGCTGATCAAGTGTAGTAATTCCCTACTAGACAGTAGCGGGTAAACTACGATAAGATGTAGTATAAAAATGGTGTTCTCGACAACTACAATAAGACTTGCGTAAAGCAGTAGGAGGATCACTTACTTGATCAGGGACCGGATCCAGCTGAGAAGATACTGACTCAAGTAGAAGAGATGTGGTGGAGCCTGGTGAAGACGATGATTCTGAGGATGATGATATCACAGGTGGGGCCAGGGAAGCAAGAGAAGATTTCTCTATAATATCAACTGGAGAACTGGAGGTGGGAGAAGGTGCCACTGGTAACTCAGTAGACGAATGATACATCAGAAACCACGCTAAATTGTTATCAACAGTGGAGAAAGATGTAGTAGCCTGGCCATAGAATGAATTAGATTCAACAAAAATCACGTCGCGGGAAATTATAAACCGTTTCAACTCTGGACTGTAACAACGATAGCCTTTTGGGTCTTAAGATATCCCATGAAAGCACACTTGAGTGCACTAGCATCGAGCTTGGTCACCTGTGGCCAAGTATCTCTCACATAACAAACACACTCAAAAATCTTGAGTAGCAATGAAAAGGGAATCTGCTGATAAGGTAAAACATACAAGGGTGTGGCACCATGTAGAACAGAGGATGGCAATCTATTACTAAGATAGTATGCTGTCAACACTGCTTCACCGGAGAAGACTTTAGAAACTTTCATCTGGAACATTAGAGCACGTGCAGTTTTCAAGATATGTCTATTATTTTTCTCAGCCACGCCATTCTGTTGTGGTGTGTCGGGGTATGACGTATGGTGAATAATTCCATGTGTACGCAGATATGTAACTAACACTCCACCAATGTACTCACCCCCATTATTACTATGGAGGATCTAAAGAGTTTTGCCAAATTGGGTTTGGATTTCATTTACAAAAGGCGATGAAAACAGTAGGTAATTCAGACCACTGCTTCATAAGATAAATATAAGTAATTCGAGAATAATCATCAACAAACGTTACGAAGTATTGAAATCCAAACAAATAGGTAATAGGGCACGGACCCCAGCTATCTTAACGAACTAAAGAAAAAGGACTAATTGTCCGATTATTATATCTGGACATATATGGCACACGCGGGTGCTTAGCAAATCGACATGACTCACACTCTAACTGTGTAACATGACTCAAATTGGGACAAAGTTTCTTCAGGCTGGGCAATGAAGGGTGGCCTAACCGATAGTGTATGAGCATATCAAAGTTGTCGCCAAATGATCATAGGACGTCGAAAGTAATGTTAGGAGGAGAATCCCTTATCCTAATTTTCAACCTTCACTCCAAATCCAAATAACTGTGTGATGAGCATATTATACGTATTCACGTGTTCCAATACATTCGTACATTCCTACATCAGCAGTCCATACAATTGCTTATTCACGTACAATTTGTAGGCTAGATTTTTCTTCATGTAGAGATCTTTTAGCTTCTGCTAGATTTCGTAGGTTGTCTCTACATCGAGCACATTATGAATAACCTCGTCTTTTAGATTCAACCGAATCGAATTCTCAGCCTTGCAATCAAGATCATCCCAATCATCATCGATCATATTCTCTAACTTTTTCGCGTTGCTGAGTAACGCCTTGGATACCTCTTGCTGGATCAACAATTCATTCATCCGCATCTGCTACATGGAGAAGTTATTATTGCCATTAAACTTTTTAACTTCCTACTTGATGTTCGTCATTTTTATTGCAACTTGTGATTAAGCTAATAACCAAAACTTGGATCTTCTACCATGATTTTGGATTTTCAACAATTATTGACTCTAATACCACTTGTTGGGATTTTAAGGCACAAATCTCATAAAAATTAATATCAACTGATTTGGGCAACCAAATGAAAACCCACATAGGTTTCAATCCAAAATAACAAAATAAATGAACATGAACAACTAAGTACGTAAGGATTTATGTGATTCAGCTAATTGCCTATTTCAACGGGAGAGAATAATCAATCCACTACACTCTTTAAACATGAATTATAAGATTCAATCTCTACCTTACAATATATCAACGACCTTAAACTAAGTCTCTCACCGTCTCTCTACACTTTTTGATATATAAAACTAAGTCTCACATTACGTATTAAATGTTTTCTCATATGTTGTACAACTCTCATAGACATCTTAATTTATATTAGTAGATAGTTTCTAATTTTGGTAGGAGAATAAATCCTTAATATGAATGTATCGATTTAGACAATTCTTTCCTACCAAGGCTAATAATAAAAAGGAAACCAAAACATTAGCAGCATAACTAGAAACGTGTTAAAACAGGCGGCACTAAAATAATTAGCAGCGGACGCCCATTCAACCGGAAATATCTCGAAATTCGAGATACAAAACCCAACAAAATACAATAATATCTATTATTCATAATTTATTTACTATAATTACAAATTGTATATAATTATTAATATAAAAAATATAGAAGGGTAAAATAGTCTAATTTGAATAAAAAAACAAAAAGAGTTAGCTTTTATCCAAACAACTAATTTAAAAAAAACTAAATTAAAAGATAAATTATCAAGCAATATGCTTTAAACCAAATTTAACTTTTTAACTAAAAATACAAAAAAAAAAGAACTTTTAGGCTAATTGCCAGCCCAAAAAATAACTTTTTCACCACTCTATTCAACTTCAATATTCTACATTGGAGCTTAACATCATCTCACTTCTTCACTAAGAAAGGTATTTATTTGTCAATGACCTCAAATTACTTTTCAAAAATTTCTAATGGAAGAAGACGAAGCTGCAACACAACGGTGCTGTTTAAAAAATATTAAAGTTTAAATAAAACTATTGCTTGTTTGAAGCAATATCAAAGCCTAAACTATTAGAGCATTTGCTCAAGGCTAAGTATTGCGTTTTTAAATAAAATATTGCTCAAAGTGTCCTTGCCTTATTGGCTTTGTTTAGAATAATTGTTTGTTTGCTTATTTAGTTTAACTTATTTTATTTTTAATAAATTTTTTATATTATTTAGTTGAATTAATATACTTTTCGACACCATTCATTGACACGAGTAGAAAAAATAAATTTTTTAAATCAAAATAGAAATTGAATCAGAGAAAACAAAAATAAACAAAAATAAGCTAATAACCAAAATTTAATGTTGTTTATTTTCAGTTTTAGTAAATTTTTTTTATCTTTCTATCAAATTTTTTAATTTATTTTTCAAACACATCTCACCAAAATGATTCAGAAAAATAAAAATAAAAATAGTCAAAAGATGAAAAAACTTTAGAAAGACAAAAAATAAACCAAATTTCTATAATTCATCTAAAACAGGGCCATTAATATTATAATTATAAAATACTCCTCAAGTGTGGCCTCTTGGCCAAAAAAAAAATATTTTTAACTAGCTAGCAAATATAGCTAGCATTGTTGAAGCTTTAAATTAAAAATAACTAATTAAATTAAATTTTTTTGACATTTTGGCCAACTAATTTAGCTAGTAATTGATGTGTATCCTTTTAACGAATTAACTCTCGCAAGAGAATGTGTGTTTTTTATATATATAAATAGCAAAAGTGGCTGTAATTTAATGGCAGAAGTTTAAGAAGCTCAGCAATTGCTCCTTAACCATGGGGTGACCAATTATGAGACTTTAGCTCAAAAGATCTAGGCACTGCTTGGATAATTTACTTATTTGTTTATTTAATTTATTTAATCTCAAATAAGCAATTTTAATTGAAAGCTAAATAAGTAAGATTTAAGTTAATAAGTAAATAAACCAATAAACAAATAAGTCAATGAGCTAAATAAATAAATTTTAAATCAAGATTTTGCCAAACGTACTTACTTATTTAAGCCAATAAACAAATAAATAAATAAGCCATTTAAAAGTCACATTAGCCAAATCAGCTTGTTTATTTCACAATAAGCAAATAAATCATTTAAAAGTCACATTAGCCCGACCAACTTGCTTATTTTACAATAAATAAATAAGTAAATAAGTCATCTAGCCAAACAGAGCTCTAAAATTAAAAATTTATCAAGCTACAATCGTACAAGATAAGGCTCATTTACCCAAATGTAAATCGTGAATAACAAGAACACAATATTTTTTTTTTAAAACTCAGATTGTTTGAAACTTAAATAATACTGCAAGGCAAAGCTTTGTAAAATGAATAACACAGATAAGTAAAGTGAAATAAAAATTGGAAATAATACTAAGCGTCTGATTGATAACTAGTTTAAAGGCTAAGGAAGTGTTTGGATCAAATTTTCATCTTAAGTATTTCTTCGTGACCTCCCTAAGTGCACCATTCCCAGAAATCAGTTTCTCTTGCTTGTCTTCAAGCTACGCCTCTAAACGCCTTTCTTGTATTTGATAGCATTCCTCTTGCTCATAGCTCAAGGCGCTCTTCTGCGTTTGTTTTCTTATTTGTCAGGTTATTAATAGTTAACTTAGCATGTGTTCGTGGTAGCTTGTTTTTGAGACTTTTTTATTTAAAAGGCACAAAAAGTCAACTGATTTAGTTTATTAGGTTTTTTTTTGCACTTTTTTTTTTACATAATTTGACACTTATTTTTTATAAAAAAGTCAAAAAATTTAAAAATTACTAAAAAAAACTACTTCAAACACATGCTTATCTTAGAGGGAGATGTAATTTTTTGAACAAAATTCCTAAGACCAAAGCCAGCCACTTCGTCCATCTATGTCCAGTGTTGGCCCTGCTTGTTTGGGCCCAAGTTGTTTATAGAACAAAGTAGTTAATATTGACCCAAGCTCAAACTGAATAAAGTTCATTTAGAACCATACTTACAACACAACAATTAAGGGTCGTCAACGGCCGTCTGCATAAGTAGTGCCTAGGTCCGTCTACGGGCTATGCACGACGGGCTTGAACTTAAATAATTAAGCTTAGGTCCTACTTGGCGAGTTTAGCCAAATTGGGTTACTAGACGGGCTGATTGGCTAAGAAAATTAAATATTAATTTTTTTTTTGTAAAAAAATAAACTTAAATTTTTTTGGCTTCACGAGCTATTCAAGAATCAAATAATTTTTTTATTTGTCGAATAATTTATTAATTACATAAAAATTAAAAGGTGCGTTGATTATATTAATTTCATAAAAGTTGCATCAAATCTAAACTCGAAAGAATTTTATTATGCTATTGATTTTATTTATATTTTTTGATTGAATTCGTTCACTGTATAGAGTTTATTGAGATTGTTATTCTTACAAAAAAAATTAAATTGATTTGATATTTTAAGCTATGTGACAACATTTATTTAACTACATTTAAATTTATTTGATATTTTAAATGCATTTTATATTTTAAATTTATTCAGTTGTAAAAATGAGATGAAATGAAAATTCAACTCAGCCACTCACAACAGATTGACAATCAGCACAACCCACATGGTCCCGTTGGAAAAAGAGAGAGAGAGAGAGAGGTGTTTAAAATTGACAAGTGAAAGTGACAAGTCATAGTCATCAGACTAATGGCAGGGTCAAATAATTCATTACAAGTTGGAAGTCTAGGACCTTTGGGTTATCTGGTAAGTTGATGGAAAAATTGTTGTGTTGCACAATTAAATTTAAATTATCAAAGTCATTAGAGTACTAGTGGTCAAGCAGGCTACAAAGGCATCAAACACATGCCAATCGTGCCGGGCTGCTGGGCCGAGCTACTGAGTAGGTTGAACTTTAATCTTTATACTTAGGTTCGGTTCGAATACTATTCGGGCGGGTTCGTCTCGTCCGAGTATCAAGCTTGAGTAAGACAATTGGCCAATGGGTAAAATGATGACATTTAACTATAATTGATAAAGGTAAAGAGGTACTTAATTAGGGTTAGTAAACAATTTGAAAAAGCTCGCAAACACTTGATTAGGGTTGTAATTTTGGAAATTTACTAAATTCTAGCTAAAGTTTGGGCTCTACCAGATTGGGTTGAATTTCTGGAGAGGGGGAGGTCCCAGCTAAATCCAAATGGTCTGGCGTAGGACTCGGGCATGGGCATGGGCTTTTTCTTT
>JAOTRH010116257.1:18606-83459 GCA_034768845.1 Heliamphora exappendiculata
CGGGGGGGGAGTGGGTGTTGATTTAGGCTTGTTTTTATAAAATATATGCCACGAAAAATTTAAGATTTTTATTCTATTTTTGTTGCATCTGTTCTTATTTCTTGTCACTTCTATGTATAATAAAAAATATGTTTTTTTCATATATTTATTTTAGTTTATAAGTAAACTTAATTATTTAATTTTTTTACATTTGTTTTTTTATATATAATAAAATATAAAAAATATAATAAAGTTGAACACTTCAATTGATTAAGTGCAATACTTAAATATTATTATTAAATAAAAAATTGATATCCTTTACATTACAAGTTTAGAATTTTTTTTATAAAAAAAGAGTAGAAAAATTACATAATTATAGATCAAGTACATTTTACTAGATTGGCACCTATAACGGCTTTTTTCTTTTGGCTGAAATCTATCTACGTCATTGAATTAAAAAAAAAAAAAGCCATTTATGCCCATCGTGTGGTGGGTTAGGCCATGGGCTCCAAATCACAACCAAGGCTAACCCAAAAGAATACGGGATCACCCAATGACTGGACTCGTTATAATGTCGGGCCCAAGATGGCCACGGGCTTCGTATTATTCAGTCCCAATTTTTACCACTACGCTCAGTTATTGAAGGGTGCACGATCCAATTTTAGGGTCTAAAATTGACATGTGACCTAAAATATTTGATTTTTTGACTTTAGTAATATTATGTACAAAATATAATAAAGTTGAACACTTCAATTGATTAAATGCAAGACATAAATATTTTTTATTAAATAAAAAGTGATTCATTTACATTACAAGTTTTTAACTTTTTTCTACAAAAAGAGAATAAAAAAATTACATTACTATAAATCAAGTACATCGAACTAAGTTGGCACATGTAACACTCTTTTCTTTTGGCTGAAATTGATCCGTTGATTTTTTTAGAAGAAAGACATTTATCACTATCGTGTGGTGGGTCAAGTCACAAGCTCCAGAATACGGATCAAAGTCAACCTAGAGACATATAGGCTTAGTCCCTAACTGGACTCGTGTCAACTGCTATAGTGCTGGGCTTGGGTTGGCCCTAAGATCCCCATAGGCTTCGATTGTTTCTAATTTATATCCTCATGCTCGGTTATTGAAGGGTGCATGGTCTAATTTTAGGTCTGAAAAGACCTAAAATATTTAATTTTTCGACTTTAGTAATATTATGTATAGTGACTTCCAATCACAATATGAATTTTAGTGCAAAAGGATGGTTAAGATCCACTTTTTGTGGCTTTTGCAGTTGGAAGATTGTAACTTAAATATTTTCCGTTTGACTTAGTTCTCATTTGTCTCGTGACATAAACTTATTTTTTTTATTTTTTTTAGTTTAAAATTCTAAAAAAATAACAATAAAAAAATACTTTCAATAATTTAAGTGAAAACTTTAGGACAGGATAATAAGAAGCCAAAGATAGCATAACAAACAGGTGCTTAAAGGTTTCTCCTATTCTAAGTGCAGTCCCTATCTATATCTATACTTTTATAATAAAATAACACTGGGGTACAGAAAAAATTGGTAAAATCATGTGACTTCAGTTTTTCTGTATTAGTGAAGGGTAAAAATGATATTTGCTTTAATCAATAAAAAATAAATAAGTAATGTAAAAAATAATTAATCATAACTTTCTACTCAATTGTAACTTTTTACATAAATCTCAAAACATATCATTTTGTATATTTCTTATTTTACAAATACCAAAAATATAAATTATAATTAAAAAATTGAAAATAATAGGTGATTGAGTCCAAATAAACTTGGATTCAAAGGATAAGGCCTATCTCTCTAATCCCAATAGCATTGGGAGTTTGTCCTTGATTAGGAAGACTTGGTTTATTGGATTCCACATTTCCAGATCTTACTTTGTTAGTGGTTCCAGCCCAATAAACTAAATTGGGCTTGACCCACATCAGTTTTGGCCCAAACTCAAATCTAGCCCATTTAAAGCCCAACTCACTCTTTAAGATTCTATTCATTCTAAATCCGGCCCACACTCCATCTAAAATTCCAATGTGCAATTACTTTCTCTTTTATTCTTCCAAATGTTATATTCCAAATTATAGTGGAATTGGAACAATGAAAATTTCATTCTACAGATTTCTTTTTCTATTTTTTTTAATAAGCATCTATCGGATTTTAATTTTTAAGAACGTAGATTCACGGTTAAGCTTGAATCAATTGAATTTTATTTGATGAAAATTAGTTTGGTTTGATTGTAAGCTCAGAACTTAGAATTGACTAATTAAAATCGGTACAATTCGATATTTGGCCCCAACCCAAGCCTCCTCACCCGCCCGCCTGCCCACCCGCTTGCCCGGCCTGATGTGCACAAGTTGCAAGTTTCATAAAATGGGAATGAGAACAATGAGGTCAAAATTCTTTTGAAGCATTGCTCATGCCTCCTCACCCGCCCGCCTGTTTACCCGCTTGCCCGGCCTGATGTGCACAAGTTGCAGGTTTCATAAAATGGGAATGAGAACAATGAGGTAGGTTTCATAAAATGGGAATGAGAACAATGAGGTCAAAATTCTTTTGAAGCATTGTTCATGCCTCCTCACTCGCCCGCCTGCCCGCCCGCTTGCCCGGCCTGATGTGCACAAGTTGCAGGTTTCATAAAATGGGAATGAGAACAATGAGGTCAAAATTCTTTTGAAGCATTGCTCATGTGGAGAAATGATAAATGGAAAATGGGGTTCTTTTTAAAAAAAGAAAAAAAAAAGAAACGAAAAGGAAAAGATTATTTTCTGCCTTTTGAACTTACTAATCAGTCCATTTTTTTTTAATTTTTTGACTTATTCTTTTTATTTCTTGAATTTTTTTCAACGATGACATTTTTTTAAATAATTTTTTAGATTCGCTGTGAGAAGAAGAATAAAAAAAATGAAAACAAATATGAGAGAAGTCTAAAAAAGGCTTTTTTAAAAAAAAATAAGCTATTGGAAAAAGCTCCCCCAAACACCTGGTTAAACTTATTGCTTCATTAAAATCGTCAATGGGGACTCCGCCAAAATTTTTTGTAAATAGAGTCGTTCAAAAATGTGAATTTTACTTATTTTATAAAATAATAACTTTTGTAATGTTAATAACTAATCATCTATTATCAACTTTATACATGCGAATGTAAATGTCACAATTAATAAGTAGAGAATATTTCAAATACATTCATTATGTTATTTTGACAAAAATATATAAATACATAAATTCCTACAATTAATAATAAGATGTGCATTTAACATCCTTGTTTGCTAATAATATCCAAAAAATGCATAAAGCACTACATTATGGCCTTGATTGGCAATTTAAATTTTTTGGCTAAAAATACTAAAAAATCAAGTTTGCTCGTTTGGCAAAAATGCTAAAAAGTGAAAAAGCTAAAAATCTAAAAAATGTAATCAAAACACAAACTCTCAAAATATTTTATTTAAATTCTCACAACTTCTAAACTACAATAATACCCTTTATTCATAACTTATTTATTACTACTACCAATTATATATAATTGTTGATATCAAATATATATAAATGTGAAATTATCCAATTTTAACAAAAAGCAAATAAATTAGTTTTTTACCAAACAATCAATTTCAAAAAAGCTAACTTAAAAATTAAGTTACTAAATTTAATTTTTTGGCAAAAAACATAAAAAAATAAAAAAATTAATTTTTAAACTAGTTGTCAGCCGGGCCCATGTATTAAAATTTATACTTTTGGATGTAAATAGTAAAAACTTTGTACATTTGAAAATGTCCCTCAAATCCGCACGACGAAGCGGTGAGTTGTTAGGAGTTCAAACAGTATTTTTTAAAATTATAATAGAATTAATTATATTTTTAAATGAAGTTAATTATACATAAATACAAAATAAATACTACAATAATTTTTTTTTGAGATAATTACACTTACCTCCCTTGAGATTTAAACTTATTACAGAGACCTCCTAGTTATTTTTGAAATTACACTGTTCTCCCTTCTGTTTTAATTGTCGGTATCAAATGTCCCATTCTGTTAGCTGTCGTTAGTTGGCTGTTAAATTAAAAAATAAAATTTAATAATATTTTATTTTTTATTCCCAAATTACTCCTCACTTTTTTCATTTTTTGTCCCCATATTTCATTTTCTGCTCTCTCTCTCTCTCTCTCTCTCTCTATATATATATATATATATATATATATACACTAGGCCTCAACCATCACCGCAACCAGTCAGCTACCGGCCCCACTCCGCTGTCGTCGCCTCTGTCGCGGTATCATTTTGCCGCCGGAAGAGAGGAAAAAGGGAAGCGATGGCGCGTGGCGAGCACGGAAGGAGCCCCAACTCCGGCGACCTAATTTCTTCCTGACGCCTAAACCAAAAACCTCCCCAAAATCCAAATCCCCACCCGTCAATGCCCAATCAAAACGACACAACAACTGAGCCAGTGCGATCTCCACCGCCGCGAGTCCGAACGAAAACCCCGAACACCCTTCCCATCCGCCGCTGAATGGCAGAAACCTGTAATCTTGCCCCCTGAAATTGCCGACAGCAGAGAGAGGGAGAGGAAAAACTGTTTAGGGTTTCAGCTAATCCTTCTCTCTTTAGGATTTCGGCTACACAATTTAGAAATTGAAAGAATAAGATGGTGGCTGGTGAGTGGTGGTGCTCGGGTGGTGGAGTTTGGAGGATGGTGGCGTGGTGCGGCGGCTGTGGTGCCGCAGTATGAGAGAGAGAGATAAATCGAGAAAGAGAGAGAGAGTGTGGTTCCCAAAGTACATTGGATGGAAGGATAATGATGCTTATTAGTGAAGAGTTTTTTAGCTGGTGCTTGTGATTGGTTTTTATACCTTTTCAATCACTCATTTTAGAAGAAATTCAAAGAATGAAATCAGATGCAGATTAAGAGGGAGAGAGAGTTAGCAGAGGGAGAGAGAGAGAGAACCGAGAGATATAGAGAGAACACCCAATAGAGGGAGAACCAGAAGAGATAAAGAGAAGACCCGACGAGGGAGAGAGAGTCGGGAGAGGGGAGGAACTGGTGGTTCGCCGGAGTAGCGTCGCCGACGGCGTTGGGTGGTCGTGGGGATGGCTGTGCGTTGCTGCCTTCCTTTCTTCTCTTTTATTGCTTTAACAAAAATTGTTCTCCCTCTCTTAAAAAAATAATTTTAATTATAGGGGTAAAATAGTAAAAAATTATTTTTCGTTAACGACGTTTGCTCAATAAACCTAACATGGGAGGGTAGTGTAATTTCAAAAATTATATGAGAGGTCCTTGTAATAAGCTTAAATCTCACGAGAAGTAAATATAATTATCCATACTTTTAAAAAAAAAAATCTTTTAGTGGAATCAAGTAACCCCACCACGGTCTGTGTGGCGTCAATGGAAATTGTGTTCTTATAACAAGTCTATTAACACCGTGTTTGAAGATAATTATAGACACGCTTTTCACAAAATGTCTAAATTTTGGTAGGTAAATTGAAAATCACTGGTGTAAAAAATTAGTTTTCAATTCATTAGTTTTTTTTTTTTTTATTTTTAAATAAGAAAACTTAATGCCAATTATATTACTTATTGGAACATATCATTCACCAAACGAATGGCTTTAGTGCCGGCTTAAGGGAAGCCACTGCTATACAAGCAAGGGGTATGTGTTGGGTTTGTGTTTTGAATTTTTTAGTAGAATTAAAAGTCGGCGCTAATTGGCTCTAGTGAGCACTAACTGGTGCTTGAGCGCTAGGACACCATAAATTGACACTAACAGAGCGCTAGTTAGGCGCTTGAGTGTCGGTAGAACAGAACCGCGTGCTAGTGGGGCGCTAGTTAGGCGTTTGAGCACCAGAGGAACAAAAGCTTGCGCTAGCTAGGCGCTTGAGCGCCGGGAGAATCAAGGAGTGGTGGTGTATCGAGCTAATATGCAATCGTTGAGTGCTTAAGCGACGCTGCGACTTACTGAAGTTATTTTTAGGATTTTTTTGGTGATGCTTATATATATGGATCCTTTTGTTTAGTCTAGGGTTAACAAAGACTCGGAAAATACAATAGAGAGGCTCAGATTTGGAGGCCAGAACTAGTGTAGAGAGATTGAGAGAGACTCAGTTTGAGACCAGATATAGAGAGAGTGAGAATGTGAGTTTTCTTGTAATTTTTAGTGCATATAGTAGATTATTTTTCCTCGCCTGTGAATCTAGGTAGTTAGCTGAATCACATATATTCTTGATTCATGTAATTGTTGCATTCTTTTATTTGTTTTGTGTGAGTTAAAGTCTATGTGAACATCCATTGTTCAACTAATTTTTATTTTTTAAGAGTTTGTGTATTCAAATAAATCCCAATAGTATGAATATGTACGGGATATACATTTATTTGCATACATATATATAATTATTATAAGGCCTTGATTGGCAAACAAGCCAAACTTTTTAACTTTTTAATCCTAATATGGTTAAAATAATAACAAAAAAAAGTAAGCAGCTTAGCTCGCTCAAAAAATTGTAAAAATTTATCTTTTAACTTTTGCCTCAATGTATGAAGTCCAATACATATAACATCTCAATGAAAAGGTAAAATTATTCTTACTAAACATACGAGCCAATTTCATTACATATTAATAAAAAATGATTTTGTTGTTTTCATACTAAAATCTAAGAAGTTAAACTTTAAGTTAAAACCACCTTATTATCTAAAAAGTTTGAAATTACTTTGTTTTTAATCAAAATATGTCAAGAGACATAAATACATTAGAAACTCAATTTTAGCTGATCAAAGAAATGCATTGGTTGCATTGGTTGCAACAAAACATCTCCTCAAAAGAATAGAGACAGCCTCCACACGGTGAAGAGAAACTCCTACACAGAGAGAAACTAAACATCAACGCAAAGAGAACTGCAAATTCTCATATCGAGAGAATTACAAATCTTCATGCGGAGAGAGTAACAAATCTTTTGCATGTTGGGATTTTTAGGTTGTAATTCCAAAAATAAGATCAACATATTTGGATAACCAATCGGTATTCCGTGTAGACTTCAATCCCCAATAGCAATCACCAAAGAAACACGAACAACTAACTACGCAAGATATACGTGGTTCGGTTGATTTTCTACCTCTACGGAAGAGAAAAATCAATCCACAAAACTCTTTAACACGGATTACAAGATTTACTCTCTTCACAATATCTGTGGCTTCAAACTGATCATCTCATTGTCTCTCTACTCGGTCTGATCTCAAAGATGAGCCTCACATTAAGTCTATAGACGTTCAAGAATGATCTTCCTCACTCTCTGTTTGTTCTTAATGTTTTTTGAACGATCTCTATGTTTTTTAAACATAAAAACACTATATATAAGGCATACAAGATTAAAACCCTAACCCTAGCACCGCAATAGAATTTTTGTTCTGCGACAGACCGCTCGAGCGGATCCGTTGACCGCTCGAGCGGTCAATGTCCCGAGATTCAAAAAGTTGTTGGCCGCTTGAGCGGACTCCCTCCCGAGACTAAAACACATAACTTAGAAATTTGGGTCGAAACCTAACAATCTCTACTTGACTCAAATTTCTAAATCATCTGTGAAGGTTTGCCTTCTGCCTCATTCTGCACTTCATTTCCGGGTATGAGTACTCCACCCTCTTTGAATCTTTAACCGAAATAGACTTGGATCAAATTCAAATTAGACTTGAATTTGACCCTTTTTGCAATCAATAGACTTTTCTACTTTGGACAAATTTTCAAACTCCAACTGTTCAACCTTCTGTGAAGACTCCACATTCTCTAACACTGCTACTTGCCCCTGAACTATTTTTGTGTTGCATGTAGCTTTCTTGTGAGACAAAGGTTTTTCGCTTGACTGTTCTTGCTACTGTTGACTTGAACCACCATCACCTATTTTTCTGAGTGCGATTTTCTGACTGAACTCCACCTTGACTGCTACACACTTCTTCTGACTTCTTCACATACTCTGCTTGTCAACCCGATCAAGTCCCAAATGTCTGTGTCTCCTGCCGTCTCTGCTGAAATCAGTCTGTGTGATAGTGATAACTCCACTTATCACTTTGTCCAGTACCAATCTGTAAAGACCATCCAATCTGTAGCCATCCAATCTGTAGAGACCATCCATTTTTTGTCCTCTCATGATAATTAAAGATCCTTTACTATTTTTCCTTGCTCCACTTTTTCTGTAAACCCATAGCCTAGAGAATTCAATATTCCTAAATAAATCAGATTTTTCTTTAACCTCGGAACATACCTGACATTCCTCAAAGTCTTTACAATCCTGTCAAACATTCTAATTTTGACAGTACCAATTCTAATTGACTAACACACTGAGTCATTATCCATTAGAACTGTACCCCTGTTGCAAGACTTGTATGAATTGAAGTATTCTCTAACTGGACACATTTGGTATGAGTATCCTGAAACTAAATTCCATGACTTTGATAGAAAGCTCAAATATGAGGAAACTGGATGTACTTCACCTTCTGATTCACTGTCTGACGACTCTTCAGCAAAACTGATAGTTTCTGCAGGCGCCTTACCCTTCTTCTTTTCCTCTAGATGCTGTTTCAATTATTGACACTGGCTCTTGTAATGACAAGTTTTGTGGTAATAGAAGCACTCCACATCTCTTCTTGCACGTGATTTGGACCTATGTCTGACACTGTTGGAACCCTGTTCACCTAATCTACCCATTTCTCTGCTTGACTTAATCTTAGCCATAAGCACACCTTATGTGTTAGATTGGTTGTCCCTCTTCATCTTTTTATGCCATAAAAGAACCCCGATAACTGCTTCTAACTCTAGAGTGTCCTTCTCATACATCAAAGTTATTACCAGATGGTCATAGGACGTTGTAAGCGATACCAAGAAGAGGATCGCTTTATCCTCAATATCAACCTTCACTTCAAAGCCGGATAGTTGTGCGATGAGTGTATTATACGTATTCAAGTGTTCGAATAGACTTATACCTTCTTGCATCTGCAGTCCATACAATTGTTTTTTCAATTACAACTTGTTGGACAGATTCTTCTTCACGTAGAGATCTTCCAGATTCTGCCAGATCTCCTGGGCTGTCTCTACATCAAGTATATTATGAATAACCTCTTCTTCCAGATTCAACCGAATCGAGGCCGCGGCCTTGCAATCAAGGTCATCCTAATCGTTATCGGTCATCCTTTCTGGCTTCTCTGCCTTGCCGCGTAACGCCTTGGATACCCCTTGCTGGATGAACAAATCCTTCATTCGCCTCTGCCACATGAAGAAGTTATTCTTACCATTGAACTTTTCAACTTCGTATTTGATGTTCGTCATTTTCACTGCAACTTGTGATTAAGTCAATAACCAATTCTGATATTCTACCACGGCTTTAGATTTTCAACAACCGTCGACTCTAATACCACTTGTTGGAATTTTTAGGCTTTAATCCCGAAAAATAAGATTAACAAGTTTGGATAACCAATCGCTAATCCGCGTAGACTTCAATCCATAATAGTAATCACCAAAGAAATAAGAACAACCAACTACGCAAGATATACATGGTTCGGTTGACTGCCTACCTTCATAGGAAAGAAAAACTAATACACTAAACTCTTTAACACGGATTATAAGATTTACTCTCTACCTCACAATATTTGTAACTTCAAATTGAGCCTCGGACTCTCTCTACTCTCTCTGATCTCAAAGCTGAGTCTCACACTGAGTCTATAGATGTTCAAGACTGATCTCCCTCACTCTTTGTTCGTTCTCAATGTTTTCTGAGCGATTTCTATGTTTTCAAAACATAAAAACACTATATATAAGGCATACAAGGTTAAAACCCTAACCCTATCGCCGCAACAGAATTTCTGTTATGTGGCAGACCGCTCGAGCGAACCCCCCTGACCGCTCGAGCGATTATTTTTTGACTTTTATGAACCTTTTTTATATTTTGGTTTAAATTTTTTATTTTTTACTTTTTTAATTTCTTGTGATGAGAGAATTTTAAAAAGTATAACTGTTATGGTTAATTTTAAAAAAGGTTTGCTAAAAATGAAAAAATTAGAAAAAAAAGCCAAAAAGTCTACTATGTGGCCTTTTTCTTTCTCATGTGAACTTTTTTAAGGTTTTGATAAAAAAAAATTACTTTTCTATTTTCTAATGATAAGAGAAATTTTAAAAATATATTTATTTAAGTTAATACTGAAAAAATTCATTAAAAATAAAAAAAATAGACAAAAAATGCTAGTACAAATAGAAGCTAAGTCTATAAACAAAACAAATATCAAGCCCTTTATTTATAATTAGTAAAGCTACAAACATTGAAAAACTTATTAAAACTCTACTAAAAAGCTCCGTGCACTAGATTTTTATGTATTATTGTATTACAAATTTGAAAACTGTCCGTCCAGCCATTGTTTCCGGTGAATAGTGTTTTTTAGTAAAATTTTAGTCAGCTTGTTAGTGTGAGTAGCTTTATTCTAATTTAGGTCTCGTTTAATAATTTGATTTTAAATTAAATTATTTATTTAAAATTATTTTAAATTAAATAAATAAAAAATTCGTTTAGTAAATTGTATGAGTGACCTTAAACTAAAATGCATTAAATCAAAAAATTTAATTTAAAATAATTTTAAGCCAAAAAAAATAAGTAAAAAAAAATATTATAATTTTTAATTTTTTTTTTAATATAATTTTATATTGAATATAAATTTTGTTTAATAAATTTTGATGAGTAGAATTTTAAAAATATAATTTATATATAAAAAAAATATATAATAAAAATTATAATATTTTAAAAAATATATAAAAAATTTTTATGTAAAATAACACTGGGCTACTTGTCAGTCTTATCGAATAAACAACGTTAATCAAAAATAAAATTTTACTACTTGCCCAAGTAATTAATTAAAATTGTATTAGTTAACAAATAAAAAAACCAACTCCTACTCGGCCGTCCTCTCCTTCACCGGCATCATCCCCTCCTCCCCTCATCCTTCTCCTCTCACCGCCACTTCGACTCCAACCCCGAGTTCTACTTTGCCACTTTTCACCTCTCACACTCTAGAAACGTCTCATTCCCTGGCACCGTCTGTTGCTCCTCCATCGGGAACCACCAAACCTCCTCCGTCGCCGCTGCTGCTACCACCCACCTCCTATGCTTCTCTGCCGAGCACACCTTGATTTGGATCCGACACTGACAAGGATGAGGATGACGACTACAATATAGTTGCAGATGAAAAAGATTTATGGTGATCCTCGACGATGCGATCAGTGGGGGAGAGATATGAATCTAGGCTTTCAGATAGCGAATTTGAGTCTTGAGTCATTGTCGGATTCCACTTTTGTGGTTGATCTCTTGGACGAATTGACTTTTTCCTCAATCATCAGAAAAGACACAGGGTTTGTGAGGGCATCGTTTGGAGGTGGTGAAAATGGGGGTCCTTAAGTTTGTTGCAGAAAATGTTAACCGCCGTGGACGGTGGCGGCTTGTATACGGCGGTGGGCTCCGGTGGTTATTCGAATCTCATTCCACAAACGAGCTCCCCGGCTGGGACTTTCTCTCACCTCGCTCCTCAAACCGCAAATTATCTCAAAACCCATCTCCGCCACCATCATGCCACAGCCCTCCCCTCCCAACCCATCTTAAAACCAACTCTAATAGCCATTTCGGCCAGCGTCGTCCCCTTTGCCCCCAAATTTCGCTGGCAAACCCAGGCATAGTCAGCTTCAATTGTAGAAATCGTTGTGGCATTTACTTGCAAATTGGTGTTGATATGAGGTTTTGAAAGAGGATTTGGAGATTTTGAGGCACGAGAACCTTGTGACGATTTGAATCAACTTCGAGAAGTGCTTGGACATATGGTGTGGAGAGTCGAGGAGGAGACGATGGGATCTAGGTTTGTTGGGTGGCGGCGGCGGTGGTTTGTGGGGGAGGTCACAGTGGTGGTGACGACTATGGATTTTGATTGCTTTTTGTGTGTGGAATCCATGGATGTCTCCGGGTCTAGAGCTGCTAAGCTGTGCTTGTGGGTGATGTGGTGCGCCATGGTGGTGGCGGTGGTATTGGGTGGCGGTGTTGGTGTTGGTGTTGGGGATGTGTTTGGGCGTCTTTAGTCGCCGGTGGAATATTAAAAAGGAGCATACGTGAAATATTAACAAAATAAAATAATAATATAAGCAAGTTGATTTAATGCACAAAAAAAATAATTTAATATTAATAATTAAAATTTAAAACATAAGTGAGTACAATGTTATTTCACTGAACGATCTTGATATTTGTTTAAACTTCGAGAAAAATAAGTGTAATTTATTTTAAATTTTATCATATATATATATATATATATATTTATAAAAATTATATTCTTAAAATTTATTTGCAAAAATCAATCAAACAAGATCTATATTAATATAAATTTTTTAAAAAATAAAATTTTAAAAATTATAATAATTTTAAACTAAATTCTTTATTTTTTGGCATAAAATCAATTTAAATAAAATTTTTTAATTTATTATTTTTTAACTTAAAGTCACACAAAAGATTTATCAAATAAATTTTTTTATTTATTTAATTTAAAATAATTTAAAATAAAAAAATTTTAATTTAAAATTAACTTACCAAACGACACTTAAATAGTCAATGAAGATGGGTTCATGACTTTTGCTTTATGGATCGTTCTCACAAATAATTATTGTCATGGTTGTCCCAAGTTGACTTCAAAGATTAAGAGTCTAGCTACCAAAGCGGGAGCGTGGGGTAAGGCCCAAGTTTATTAATGACCTGGCTTGTCCATACCTTCGGCTAGGTTGACCATAACTCTGGACCAAACCCAAAAATTATTAGTTATTTTTTATATAATAGATAACTTCAGAATTTTTTATAAATAAAGTTATTTAAAATTTTTTTTATAAGATAATAATTTTTACACTAGTTAATAATTAATTATTTTTATTAGCATAATATATATTAAATTATATGTATTAATTAATAAGTAAAATATACTTTTAATATAATTATATTATTATTTTGACAAAAAAATATAAATACATAAATATTTATAATTATATTCGACGATATTTTATATTTTAAAATTGGTATATAATGAAGTTGTTGTTAGTAGTATTAGAAATTTCATTTTCAATAGGTACTACTAAGCAATATTTGAAACAAATCACATGAAAAATTAATTTGGTGCTCAACTCTATAAAACTTGTTAGGTTCTTGAAGCTGTATATTTATAATTGTTATGCAGTAGTGGTATTATTAAATTTGTAATTTGTGAAACTTTGGAGCATAATTTTTTAGGAACTACGAATATATTATTATGTTCAAAATAAAAATACTAAGAACAGTAATCTGATGCGACGAGCTAAAGATAATTAATTTATAATATTTTATATTATTATAAGGTTAATTATATTTTTAATGAGATTAATTATACACCAACAAAAAAAATATAATAATAAATAAATAAATAAATATATATATATATATATTTGATGGGGTCAATTGACGCCCCCACTAAGCTCTTGCTGAAGTCGCCCCTCTTGCTAACTATATTACAGAGCACAATATATTTAATTTGATATCTATCTTTTTATTTGAGGGTTAAAATTATTTTTAAAAAATTATAAAAGGCTGAGATTGTTCAGGCTGAGATTGTTCATTCTCTCATTATCTTTTTTCTACAAATTCAAACTCTCTCTCTTTCTCTCTCCTCAAACTTAATTTAAAGAAACTTAATACTTTTACTTTTCTCTTTCACAAATTAAAAAACTAACTTACTTAAGGAAACTCAACACTTTTTTCTTTTTCACTAATTAAAATACTCAACTTTTAATATATCTGTATATGTATACTGCTCCCAAAGCATCATAAATTTTGTATATTTTTTTAGGAGTTTGCGATGAATTACCAAAAAAAATTATTATGTTATTATTCTTAATAATTTAAAAATTATTTCTTATTTAAAATTAAAATTTTTTTTGAGTTAGATCCCATTTAAGGAACTTATATTCCAATAAGTCCCATAACAGAATTATATTCAATTAAATCTTATTTTATATTTTTCATACCACAATTATTCCTAATATAACATACTCCCCACTGTCAACACCAATCATCGTCACCACAGCACCACCACCACCGCCACCACTGCCGTCGCCACTGCCACCACCACCACCATCACCATCACTACTTCCCACCACCTCCCCCACCGACACCACTACCACCACATATCCACCACTTTTTACTGCTACCACCACCAGATTCGTGGGAAATAAATAAAAAATCAAAAAATTCTCGTTTTAGATTTGAAATGTCTTATTTGTTATGAGTGTCTTATTGTGGTTCTAAATCTAATATCAAATGCCTCATTTGTTATGAACTTCTCATTCTGATGGTATCAAATGTCCTACTTGTTATGAAATGCCTCAAGACATTTTTTTAAAGAAATAAAATATTTCATAACAAATGTCTCATTTTTCAAAATACGACATTTTACGTAAATAAGACATTTTTCAAATGAATGTGTATATAAATGCGTAAATGTCTCACTATTTTTGTAACAAATAATAGATTTTATTTGTATAATTATAAATGTATTATTATTTTTAAAATATCTCATTTACGTAAACATATTCACCATCATCATCAGTAGTACCACCACTACCATGAAAAAAAAAAAAAAAAAAAAACACAACACAACACAACATGATAGTATTGTTAGAATATGTTGAAAATCTTTTGAAATATTTTTTAGAATATGTTGAAATTGTTGTAATCATAAAAAAGGGAAATTGTTAGCCCAATGACTTTTTATATTGATTTTGATGATTTTCATAAATTTATTTTTTAAGAATAAATGATTTTAAAAAGATAATATTTATATATTTTTAAAAAAAAGTGTTAACACATCTTGAACAAAAGAGTTGACACATTTAGCAAAAAAAAAATGACTTATCTCCCCAAAAGATTAAAACACTTAAGTATTCTTAAAAATACTTTGTGTTGAACTTAATTGATAATTTAGTCAAAACTTTAAGGTAAAGATTACTTGTAACTATCAAGTGTGTCAATACCTTTAAATAAATGGTTTGACACCCTAACTATTTGATAAAGATGTTTCAGGTATACAAAAAGTTTGTGTCGACATAAATAAATTTTGTGTCAACATAAAAAAGCCGAAGCTCTCTGGACTCAAAATGAGTCGACAAAAATTAATTTTGTGTCGACACAAAAGTGATTTATCACTTTTGGTATCCGAAACTTTGAGTCGACACAAATGCCAAATGAGTCAACACAAAAGAACCGAGACCACCTGCAGATTTTAGATGTCGACACAAAATTAAAGATAAGTCGACACAAATATCTCGAGTCTACTTGAAAAAATTTAGTGTCGACACCAATGACCAAAGGAGTCGACACAAATATACAGAGGGTTCTTGCAGAATTTTAGTTTCGACATCAAGAAGATTTGAGTCAACACAAATGTTCATGTTTCGAGTGCTGAAGTTCAAATGAGTCGACACAAAATCCATTTGTGTCGACACTATGGTGTTGGTGAGGAAGATTACAGAAATTGTGTCGACACCTCAGAAGATTTGTGTTGACCCAATCACTTGAAGATCCCTGCCCTAGACATTTTGTGTCAACACCAAAGACTTTTGTGTCGACACTTACGATGCAGATTCAAATTCGCGGCATACTTCAATGGTTGGATTTTGGGCATTTAATGCTCTCACCTACATCCAACGGTCATGAATGCTCAAGAGCTTATATAAGGAGTAATTTTTTAGCATTTAATCTCTCTGGAGACTTACAATCACTGTTCTATTGCTTGATTAAAACTCAAAATCCTCAAGCTCTCATTTATTGCTGAACTCCAGCTCTTTGTCCTCATCTCTCTTTACCTCCTTATTTATTGTCAATCAATTTTTTTGTAAAGAGAGTGAGTGTTTCTCATTAAATCACTTTATTTATTGTATTCAAGGGTGAGTCACCCTTTATCCTTTAAGTGAGTGAGTGAATCTCATCAAAGAAAAGTTCAAAAGTGATTAGAGGCAAACATGAGATTTTTTTATAGGATCATCTTGAAGCTGATATAGGATTTTGAATGTGCCCGTAAACATTCGTTAGCTGAAGCGAAATTTTGAAGTTATAAAGGTTTGAAATGCGCCCATGAAGCATTCTACATAGTAAAAATTCTCAAGAAAAAACTTGAGGAGTGGACGTAGGCTTGGAAGAAATCGAACCACTATAAGTTCTCAGTGTCTGGTTCATTCTCTTTATCCCTAATCTCTTTAATATTTGCATTGTTTAATCATTGATTAAATTTGCTACATTTATTTGCTATATTAAAAGATTTTCAAAAAAGTTTTAAAAATAATAATTATTTTTAAGACCCAATTCATCCCCTTTTGAATTGCCTAGAATCAATAATTGGTATTAGAGTAAGGGCTCTTGTTTTTTACTTAACCGTCTAAGAGTCTTTATGGCAACCACTAGTATCGGACTTATCCAATCTGAAGGTCAGTCGACTAATAGACCATATTTGTTCAATGGAACAAATTACAATTATTGAAATGTTAGAATAAGAATTTATATTCAAGCCGTAGACTACGACTTTTGGCAGGTTATCATTAATGGACCTAAAAAATTTACCAAAACTGTTGAAGAAACTTTCGTCCCTAAATCAGAAGCTGAATGAACTGAAATCAACATTTGAGATATACAAAAAAATGCTAAGGTTATGAATCTCATATATTGTTCACTTGGCCTAAATGAGTTCAATAGGATCTCAACATGTGAACCGCAAAAGAAATATAGGATAGACTTAGAGTTACCCATGAGAGTATAAACTAAGTGAAGGAGTGCAAAATAAGTCCGCTTGTGTATAACTATGAGTTATTTAAAATAAAGCATGATGAAACCATATATGATATGTTTACTCGCCTCACTAACGAATATCCCGTTCTAATATAATTTTAATATATTTCTTGAAAGCCAACCCAATATGAATGCCCTTTCTTTGCAAACTATGCCTTTAAATGCTCCATTCATATCCAAAACTCAATTTGAAAACACATGAATCAGACATTTATTAGCAAACACACCCAGCGAACCCCGCTCTAGCGGACTCCTAATCACTCGAGCAGTTAGATACCCGAGATCTCATTTCCCAAAGCTGTTAAGATTCATTTAAGGCCGAGACTAACAACCATTTCTTATTCTTCTTGAAACATGAACTCAAACTCGTAAAATATAATCTTAAATATTCATAAAAGACCAAAACATCCATCTTTCCATGAAGAACTATGATTCATCATAAACGAAAAATTATTATGCAACAAACGTCCTCACATGCATGCACAACATGAATGTATAGCTCAAAGGCCTTACAATATGGGTATCCTGACCCTCAATTACAATGTTCTGAATATTCAAAATAAGAATTTACATATTTACATTTCCACTTCTCAAAGAAACTGACTATCCAAAGAAAAATAACTCTATACACAACGTCAAGGGTCCAACTACCTCCACCTCAGCCTGGAACTTTCCTTTCGTTATCACCTGAAATATTGTTAAATAGCATGAGTCGAAACTCGTAGGAACAAGACTAACCTCAAATACATGCACGATATATGAGGATGGTTCTGCAAGATACACACGCAAGTTTATTCAAACACATTGTTCATTTTCAAATAAATTTCCATTGCATAACCGAATTTATAGAAATAGGGTTATTGCTCCTTACCTTTTTAATTTATGTGAAATCATCTAATTTGTTATTCTTAGTTAATTAGACGCGTTTTACCTCTATTTACCAATCCGGCCTGTTTTCACATTATACAATTTTCTTCACTTATTTAACCCAGGGCTTTGCTAACCGTTTCACATTTCATAATCTTCCTTACTTCTTCATTTAAGGTTTTACTAACCCAATTTCTTTTCCATTTCCAATTAAGGTCTTGACTAACCCAATCATCACCACGCACACAGCAACACATGCCAACACACACACACACACACACACACTTGTTGGTGCTTTTCACCTTTTACCATTTCATGGTTCAAAACAATAGGCACCGGCGTTGGACAAGCGTATAGACTCCCGTAACGTTACACTCAACCCGGCCATACAGGACGCATGAAGTAACGGAATGTGCTATACCCCGACATGACTCGTCCTTTACCAGTAGCAAGCCAGCGGGCAGAGAATCCAATCTGCAGGGTTTTTCAGACTTTCACCGAGGAGCAACTCGTGTCCAACTTTAAACGATCCATTGGATCCACAAACCGGTCCTTTTTATTGTATCATAAAATAACACACACATGTGAGTCCAACCAAAATGGTTCTTCTCACCAAACCTATATTGTTACATATTTTCATTATTCACGATTTCATTATTTTATGGTTCAATCCCAAATTAACTATTCACATCAATTCCGAATTCCCAAATCATTGATTTTATTCACTAAAACCCACAATATATGCTTTACATGAACAAGTGTCACTTAGCTCTAAGAATTAATTTCACAATGGGTCATAATAAATCCCAATTTAGACAATAATTCAATCAATTTCATCATATTGGTTCTTTAACCCAAAATCCCCAATTTTTCATGGTATTAGCCCAAATTCCAAACCCTAGTTTTTTCATTTTTGCAATCCAACCCCCATAAATGACATTGTTAAAATAAAAACATGTTAAATCCCTTATGAATCGAAGATTTAAACCCCACTATCACTAGATTCCAATTTAAAACTTTGAAAATGCAAATCTCATGCTTTTATGTTCATACATTTGAAAATACAACACATATTACAAAATATTCAAAGAAAGTTTTAGATCATACCTTAGAAATGCTAGATCCACAAGAGAAAGTTTCAAACGAGCTCCGTCCATGAGAATCTCCAACCACGTGGTGAGAACAAAGCATTTACCGCCAAGATCGGACCTCCAACGATCAAGTCACCAAAAGGGAGCCAAGAAAACTCACTAGGAGAAGCCAAACATGCCCCAAACAACTCTTAAACCCAAGCCTTAGCTCTCATCCACACTCTAGAGAGAGAGAGAGAGAGAGAGAGAGAGAGAGAAAATGAAGCCTCACGCGACTTTTAAAATCTCAGCTCCGCGACAGTCTGCTCGAGCGAAACCCCATCGCTTGAGCGGTCCCCTTCCAGAGAACCTCTCGGCTACCTATCCGCTCGAGCGGGCTTCCCACCACTTGAGCAGTCAATGCTGGAAGACAAACCTAACTGAAGCTGCACTGAACCATACATCCACAGTACATCATCCAGCCACGTTCTTCTGCATAATTTCACCCTTAACCCTCAGGAACGAGCACACACAAGCTCAAGAATTGATTTTCACGCATGATTTGCACTCCCAAATATCTCCACTGGACATAACACATTCGTTTTTATTAATATTTCGAAAATATCAAAGGTCCAAGTCGCTATATTATTAATGGATTAAAATCTCTTGACAAGATTTATACAAATACAGAAATTGTGAAAAAAATTCTTAGGTGTATGCATAAGAGTTGGGAAGCTAAGATCACTGCTATCCATGAAGCCAAAAATCTCAATACACTCAACCTAGAAGAACTTCTTAGATCTCTCATGACATATGAGATGAACATAAAGATGGACGACAAGAATGAAAACAAAAAGAAGAATGGCATTACCTTCAAGTCCTCAACACTCTCACAAATTGTTTTCATTATTATGAACATGGACACACTGTCACACACTGTCTACATAGAAAACTTTCAAACAATTCTGTTAAGAAGGTTTGGGTTCTTAAAGGAACACATCCTCAATGAACTAACATCAAAGGACCCAAGAAAATTTGAGTACTAAAAATCAAAACTTGATTCTCTTTGCAGGTGTGTCTCAAATTCTCATTCAAAGAAGGGATGTGGTATCTCGATAGCGCATGTTCAAGACACATGACTAGTGACCAATCGATATTTGCATCTCTCAAACCAAAAGATGGTTGATTTGTGATTTTTGGAGACAATAGCAAAGAAAAAATTATAAAAATTAGATTTAACGATTAAATTTCTTTCCTTTCTATTGAAAATATTTTGCTTGCTGATGGTTTGAAACATATCCTTCTTAGCATAAGCCAACTTTGTGACAAAAGCCACTGGGTTATCTTTGATTATTCTAAATGTGTTATTGAAGATTCAACTAATAACAAAGTTATTTTTGAAGGTCATAGGCATTAAATTGTTTATACATTTACTCTAAATGATCTTTTAAAAAATGACATCAAGTGCATAGCAGCCTTCAGTGATAATAGTTGGTTGTGACATAGAAGGCTTGGACATGCACACATGAACTTAATTTGTAAACTTTTGAAAAAAAAATGGTGATTAGTTTACCCCAAATCAAATTTAAAAAAGATAAAGTGTGTGATGCATGTCAACAAGTCAAACAAGTTAGAAGTTTCTTTCATTCTAAAAATGAGATTTCAACTTCTAGGCCCTTACAACTATTGCATATGGCGTCATTTGGTCAAACAAGGATTTTAAGACTCAGAGGCATGAGATATACCTTTGTTATTGTTGATAACTTCTCTAGATACACTTGGGTGCTATTTTTAGTTCATAAGGATGAAGCCTTTGTCTCTTTTGTAAAACTATCTCAGAGAGTTCAAAATGAAAAAGATTTTCAAATCATAAGTATTCGAAGTGATCATGGTAGAGAATTTGAAAATGAAGATTTTTAAAAAATTTGTGATAAAAATAGGATTAATCGTAACATTTTTGCTCGTAGAACCTCTCAACAAAATTGAGTTGTTGAGAGGAAGAATAAGACATTGGAAGAAATGGCTAGAATCATGCTGTGTAAAAATAATCTACCAAGATAGTTTTGGGTTGAGGCTTTCAATACCGCTTGTTTTATCATAAATAGAGCTATAATACAAGTTTCTCTCAAGAAAAATTCATTAGAGCTATGGAATGGAAGAAAACCTAATGTTAGTTATTTTCACACATTTGGGTGAAATATTTTGTTTTGAATAACAACGAAGAATTTTTGGGCAAGTTCAACACAAAATCTGATGAAAGTATTTTCTTAGGATATTTTATATCTAGTGAAGCATATTGAGTTTTCAACAAAAGGACACTAGTTGCTGAAGAATCTATATATGTTATTTTTGATGAAGCTAACCTTAATTTTTCAAAGTACTTTTGTGAAGATAACTTGTTTGACATAGAAAAAGATGTCGAAGATACCTTCATCAATGAAAAAGAAGAGCCAAAAAACAAAAGGAAGCTTCAAATTCTCAACAAAATGAAGTTTAATAGGCTGCTGGAACTTCAAATCCAAAAAACTTAGATTTGCCTAAAGAGTTGAGATATGCTCGTGGTCACCCAAAACATCTTATCATTGGTGATCCATCGCAAGGTATCAAAACTCGATTCTTTCTACATAATGTTTGTGGTAATTTAGTATTTTTTTTCCAGGCTGAACCAAAATATTTTAAGAAAGCTAAAAATGAGGAGTTTTAGATCTTGGTTATGCAAGAAGAGCTTAATCAATTTGTAAGAAATAAGGTTTGGACTTTAGTCCCAAGACCTAAGGAACACTACATCATTGGTACAAAATAGATTTTTAGAAATAAAATAGAAGAGAATGGAGTAGTTGTTAGGAACAAAGCTCGATTGATAACCCAAGGTTACAATAAAGAAGAAGATATCGATTTTGATGAGACTTTTGCACCTGTGGCTAGGCTTAAAGCCATTAGGATGTTGTTTGTTTTTGCATACTTTAAAAACTTCAAACCTTTTTAAATGGATGTCAAAAGTGCTTTTTAAATGGTTTTATTTCGGAGGAAGTTTTTGTGAAACAACCTCCTAACTTTGAAAATTCATATTTTTTAAATCATGTTTATAAACTTAGCAAGGCTATTTATGATTTAAAGCAAGCACCTAGAGCATGGTATGAAAGGCAAAGAAAATTCTTGATTAAAAATGAGTTTTCAAGAGAAAAAATTGATACCACTCTTTTTATCAAGTCTCAAGAAAATGACATGCTAGTTGTCCAAATTTTTGTAAATGATATTATTTTTAGTTCAACTAACGAATATTTTTACAAGGACTTTGCAAAGTGTATGTATGGAGAATTCAAGATGAGCATGATGTGCGAGCTTAACTACTTTCTCGAACTCCAAATCAAACAAACTCAAGGAGGAATCTATGTCAATCAAGCTAAATACACTCGGGACATATTAAAGAGGTTTGACATGCTGAAAGAAAAATCCATGGGAACTCCAATGTGTCATACAACAAAGCTTGATAAGGGCGAAGATAGTATATCAGTAGATGAAAAGCGTTATAGAGGTATGATCGGATCTCTACTTTACTTTACTGTTACTATTTTTAGGTGATGATGTGGATGAGGAGTAGCTTGGTGATGCCCATGGTGGCGAAAGACTTTTATAGTTTTTCTTCTTTTTGGTATGCCTGTTCCTGAAGGTAAGTTTTGTACGCCATACGACGATATATATATTATGCGCATATTGAACTGCTGTCTTTTATTTATGAGAGATACACTTTGTTGGGTATTTCTTTGGTTTCAACAGGTGATTTTAATGTATGAAAACCTATATTTTCATATAAAACGGATGTTAGGTGAATTTTCACGTGACCCCGAGTTTTGGGGCGTGACAACTTGGTATCGGAGTTCTGGGTTCGAATACATAAGAGCCATGGAAAAAAGTGGTTTATCACATGGTGAGATTGATTGTGTATGCTTGCTTGCATGTGTTTAAACGTTAGTTTATAACATGTTAGTAGCTTTCTGGGCATGATGGTTTTGTATATGTGGGTATGGAGGTTGAATCTCAGGATTGGTGAGTCTTGCCTTTGGGGGTTTGGTTTAACATGTTTAGAAGCCAAGTTAGAAGCGCGTTTGGCCGACGTGTATTCTTGCACGGAATCTGAATACGTTACCCAAATTGACGAGTTCGTCTTGTTAGTTGTCCTTGGTATGTGAGATGTGTTTGCATAATCTTATGTGGCTATGTGATAGCCTGATTATGTGCTTATGTTACGTAGTAGCATGTTGTAGGAAAGTTTATCATGTTATATTATTTTCTATAGAATTATGTCTACGCGGGGAGTGCGGGGACGAGGTCGTGGCCGGGGCCTTGGCCGAGAACGTGCTTATGCTTAGGTTCCGGAGGAAGGGAACATTCCTGCCACACAGGAACAAGTCGGTGGTACTGATGTTGGCAGCGCTGATGTCGTCCATGAGATGTTAGCTACTATGCGAGCGATGGCTGAAGCTTCCAGGGCTAGTGTGCGGGTTCCTGAGCCGTGGGCTTCTGTGGCCATGCGGGAGTTTCAGTGGTTGGATCCTCCGACTTTTTCTGGGGAGCCGGACCCTAAGTTGGCTACTGAGTGGTTAGAAGTGGCCACCTCTATCTTCGTTACTCTGGATATTGAGGAGGATGCTTTGCGTATAAATTTGGCAGTATTCCAACTGCGGGAAGATGCTAGAGAGTGGTGGAAGTTCACCAAGACCACTGTGGAACAGACATGGACTGCTTTCACGAGAGTCTTCTTGGAGACGTATTTCCTGAGATCTTCGAGATATACTTATCGAGAGGAGTTCCTCTCCCTTGTTTAAGGGAGTTTGTATGTGGTGCAGTATGAGGCTAAGTTCGCGAATATGTCGCGGTTCGCACTTGAGATGGTATCTACAGAGGAGTTGCGCACTCGGAGGTTTGAGAGGGGACTTCGACGTGCTATTAAGGATAGGGTTGCAGCTTTGGATGTGGAAGTGTACATCAAGATGGTGGAAGCTACTATCCGGGTCGAGAACTTGTTGGCAGGTAGCCGCAGGATTAGAGAGAGCGGGAGCCAGCTGGGTAGTGAAGATACACAGTTCCAGGGGCGTAGGAACAAGCCTTAGAGGTCGTCTGGACCTAGTTCCCATTTTTTCAGATCGTCTCAGCCTCAGTCGTCTGCACCTACACTTTTAGTGGCCTCAATAGGAAGGCCAGAGCAGAGAGGGTTGATCTGTTATCGCTATGGATAGCTGGGGCATCGTTTAGTTGAGTGCCCGTAGAAGGGCCAGTCACAGAGTTCAGCTCCCGTCCAGTCGCAGGCGAGAGTTCCACCTATTTGTTTTGGGTGTAGTTAGCCCATGCATATTCGCAGACTCTGTCCCAGAGAGGGGAATGTTCAGAGTGCGATAGGGGCGTCTGTTCCTTCATCTGTACAGATGCGACAGGCTCCGCAGCATCCTAGGGCCAGACGTCTAGGTTTGCGAAAGGAGGTGCTTCAGTGCAGTCGGTGAGGCAGCCATCGACTCCGAGTTATAGTGGACAGACCAGACTACTGCAAGCCAGGGTCTATGTTCTTGCTGATCGCAGTGCTTTCAAGGCACCAGTGGCATCTGATGCTGCTGTTACACCAGCCATGATCAGAGGTACTGTTATAGTCTTTAGATCATGGGCCAGTGTTCTCATCGACACAGGAGCATCACATTCATTTTTATCATCTACATTTGTATCTGCTTTGGGGTTGAAAATGGACTGGTTGGGTAGCACCTTGTATGTGGAGACCCCAGTTAGTGGGAGTGTGACGCTAAGCCTTGTCTGTAGATCCTGTGTGCTGGAGGTTGCCGGTCGTTGTTTAGAGTTTAATTTTATCATTCTAGACTTGACCACATTTGATGTCATCTTAGGAATGGACTGGCTGACCACTTATCGTGCTTTTATAGATTGCGAGCAACGAAAAGTGTCGATTTGTACGCTGGAGGGTGACTGCTCTTACTTTGTGGGTGATCAGGGCCTGATATCTATGCCAGGAGTCACCCGGGATCGAGGAGGTTTGGGTTTTCTCTTTTCTGCGCTCAGGTTAGATGAACCAGTTGGGGTTCGAGGAGTATTACCCCCTGTGGTGTGCGACTATCCGGATGTCTTCCCTGACGATCTATTTGAGTTGCCACTGAGCCGAGATGTGGAGTTCTCCATTGATCTTATTCCGGGAGCTGCTCTTATCTCTATGCCATCGTACCGTTTTGCACCGATTGAGTTGCAAGAACTCGAGGTGCAGTTGCAGGAGTTGCTAGATATGGGGTTTGTGCGGCCCAGTACATCGCCGTGGGGAGCTCCAGCTCTCTTTGCAAAGAGGAGGGATGGTTCATTACGATTGTGTATAGATTACAGGAAGTTGAACCAGGTGATGCTGAAGAACAAATATTCGATGCCGAGGATTGACGACTTGTTTGATCAGTTGAGAGGGTCGCGTTGCTTTTTAATGATTGACTTGAGGTCAGGGTATCATTTGCTGAGGATTAGGGATGAGGACATAGCAAAGACCGCCTTTTGGGCTCGCTATGGTCACTACGAGTTTCTGGTTATGCCGTTCGGTCTAACGAACGCATCGGGTACGTTTATGGGTCTGATGAACCATATCTTCCACCCTTATCTGGACAGTTTTGTGGTTGTGTTCGTGGATGACATTCTTGTCTATTCACCCACAAGGGAGATGCATGAGGAGTATCTGCATGTTATTTTGTAGCTTCTGAGATAACATCGCTTGTATGCGAAGTTTGAGAAGTGTGAGTTTTGGATGATGGAGGTGGGATTCCTTGGACACGTGGTGTTAAAGCATGGGGTATTAGTGGACTCGTCGAAGACTGATGCAGTGACGGATTGGCAGCGACCAAAGAATGTTTTTGAGATACGCAGTTTTGTCAGTCTGGCAGGTTATTATCGACGGTTTGTGAAGGATTTCTCTTGGCCTGCAGCACCGATGACGCGTTTGACGCAAAAGGGAGTCACATTTGTATGGAGCGAGTCCTATGAATCAGTTTTCCAGGAGTTGAAGAGGAGGTTTACCAGTGCACTCGTGCTGATTATTCCTGTGCAGGGTTTAGGTTACACGGTGTACTGCGATGCTTTACATGAGGGTTTGGGTTGCGTTCTGATGCAGCGGGGCAAGGTTGTAGCTTATGGATTCTGACAGTTGAAGACACATGAGAGGAACTACCCGACACACGATTTGGAGTTGGCAGCCATGGTATGTGCCTTGAAGGCATGGCGTCACTATCTCTATGGTGAGCGTTTTGAGGTATTCTCTGATCACAAGAGCCCAAAGTACTTGTTTTCACAGAAGGGCTTGAATCTTCGCCAACGACGATGGATGGAGTTGTTGGAAGGCTACGACTTCGATTTGCAGTACCATCAGGGTAAGGCAAATGTCGTAGCTGATGCACTCTGTAGGAGATCTCACGGCTCATTAGCTTCTGTGGTTATGCGAGAGTAGGATATGCTTGGGGACGTTGGGGAGTTTAATATGTGTCTTGGGGAGACAGTGGGAGGTGCGACCTTATATGCAGTTGGCTCACAGCCCGCTTTAGTTGCACGTGTGTTGGAGGCCCAGCGGACCGATCAGGAGGCTCAGATGATACGGGACCGCATTGCCAGTGGGACAGATACAACAGGATGGGTGATGAGTTTAGACTAGAGTTTGAGGTTGTTAGGGAGATTGTTTGTGCCGGAGTCGTGCCGTGCTGAGGTGCTACATGAGTTTCATCACTCACGTCTTGTAGTGCATCCGGGAGGCACGAAGATGTATCACGATCTTCGCCGCCAGTTCTGGTGGACGGGAATGAAGAGGGATGTGATCCGATTCATTTCTCGTTACTTTACTTGTCAGCAAGTGAAGGTGGAACATCAGAGGCCACCAGGATTGTTGCAGCCATTGTCTGTATCTAGGTGGAAGTGAGAGAATGCCACTATGCATTTTGTTTCAGGACTTCCACGCTCGCCGAGGGGACATAATTCTGTTTGGGTTATGGTGGATAGGCTGACAAAGTCAGCACATTTTCTTCTCATTCGAGTGAGAGATTAGTGGACAGATTGAGCAGATTGTACATTCAGGAGATAATCCGACTACACGGAGTACTGGTGACTATTGTTTCTGATCGAGATCCGCGCTTTACTCACGCTTTTGACAGAGTCTTCAGGTGGCTTTGGGGACGAGCTTGACTGTTAGTATAACTTTTCATCCTCAGACCGACAGTCAGTCTGAGAGGACCTTTCCGATTTTATAGGACATGCTGAGAGCCTGTGTGCTTGATTTTTGGGGTTCCTGGGAGGATCATCTATCTTTAGCAGAGTTTGCATACGACAACAGCAATCAGCCAGTATTGGGATGGCACCGTATGAGGCTCTGTATGGCAGGCTGTGTAGATCGCCTGTGTGTTGGACAGAAGTGGGAGAGACTGATGTTTTGGGACCCGACTTAGTGCGGGAAATGACGCAGGTGATTACAGTGATTCGTCAGCGACTGGTGACCGCTCAGAGCTGCCATATGAGCTATGCTGATTGGAGGAGGAGACTGTTAGAGTTTGCAATAGGAGATCATGTGTTTTTGAAAGTCTTTCCACGTAGAGGGTTGATGAGATTAGGTCGTAGCGGGAAGCTATCTCCACGTTTTATTGGACCATTTGAGATCCTGGAAAGGATTGGGGTGGTAGCATACCATCTGGCCTTGTCGCCTTAGTTAGCATCTGTGCATAACGTCTTTTACGTTTCTATGCTTTGGAGGTACGAGTCTGATCCGTCTCATGTGTTAGATTAGGCTGAGTTGCGAGTTGATGAGGATGTGATGTATGAGGAGCGTCCCGTGAAGATTCTGGATATGAAGGAACATGTGTTGCGGGGGAGAACGATTGCCTATGTCAAAGTTCATTGGCTTCATGACGGGATTAAGGAAGCGACTTGGGAGCTTGAGTCAGGGATTCGTGAGAGATACCCTGAGTTGTTCACCTCGTGACCTTGTAGTGAATTTCGGGGGCAAAATTTCTTAAGGAGGGAGAGTTGTGAGACCCTGTACCGTTTCATTTTGATTTATATGCATATTCTGTGTTTTTAGTCACGTTTTAGCGTTTTTGCTTTAATATGCATATATGTGTTTCGATGCCTGTTTTGGTTAATTTGAGCATGCGGGGTTGCTTCTCGGGGTTGTATGGAATTTCTGTGCAATTTTTAAAAATAAAAAAAAAAAATATTTTGGAGACTTATAAATATCTGGAGTTAGATATTTTCAAAAGATATTTTTTTTGAAAACTTAACTCCTAAGTTTCCTCCATACTCTCTCTGCCTTCTCTTTAACTTCTTGGGGGCCTGGGGCTCAATTTTCAACAATCCAACAACGGATCTTTGCTATCAGCATCGTAGTCTAGGCATCCATCCAGACGAATTTTGATTTCGGCAAAGCTCGTATTTGCACGTAGATCGAGGCATCAAATTTTTGACCTAACGAGATAGGATCTTAGATTCTACTGCTGTGTAAGGGTACTATATGTAATCTTATACTGTTTCACTATTTTAAAATGCATGAACACTGATTTTATGTTCTAGATCCAGTTTTGGGTTAAAGCTATTTTTCGGCATTTCGATTGGATGAAACAGAGTGTTGGATGTTTCTGATGATGGCTTGTGATAGCCTTGGGCTTGGGTATGGCTTTTGGTATCAAAATAGTTGTTTTTGAAGCTTGATTTGAGGATTGGAGGTCAAAATCGTAGCTAAAAATATATTCTGGGCAAGTTCAGTCGATTGGACCAATGAGTTCAGTCAACTCGATCTTGAGTTGGGAGGTTCAGTCAACTAGAGTGGAGGGGTCTGTCGACTGAAATGTTTTTAGTTCAAAAATGGTGTTTTTTCAGAAGATTTTTCAGTCGATTGGGGAGGAGTTCAGTCGACTGAAATGGTGACTGTTTGCCTTGGCTTTTGGTGGTTCATTTGGGAAAAAAGTTGGGTTTCTTTTGAGAAAATGGAGGGGATTTGATAAAAAAAAACGTGTTTATTGGAGGTTTGGAGCTAACCCTTTGGGTTGAGTTTCACTTTCTAAAGCGTTTGCATGAAAATATGTTTCTAAATGTTTTGGTTTGATCTCATTGGTCTCATGGATTGGATCTCTTTCTTGTACACGTGTTGTATAACTGCCTTGGGGAAAACATTTTGAAAATGTTTTGTTTTGGATCTCCTTGTGATGGATGGATCTATGTACATGTATATTGTATTGGTTTGAGAAATATTTGTTTGAAGATTATCTAGATGTACCAGGATGACGTGTATTTGGTACGAGTTGCCATCGGTGTAAGTCCAAAAACGTGCGTTGTGTACGTACTCAGGTCCTTTAGGTTAGTCTCCATAAATTGAGGCGGTTAGGGGGTTAGTTCCCTCGGGTATCGTACCCGTAAATTAAGTGGTTAGTTATGGTACTCTGTATAGGACTTGTGAGTATCTAACCGGTCCCATGACGTATGGGGATTAGATACTGGACATGGATCTATAGTTGTTACCTCTATCCGCTTGTGATGGAGTTGGTACATAGGATCATACTCTTATTTTTCGCGATGGTACATTCCGCGAGGGAACAATGTTTTGATTACTATTTTTTTATAACTGTGGTTGGTTGTTTGCATTGTTAACATCACATGGTTTTAAGGATGAAAATAGGTTTTTATGTTGATGAAACCGTTTTGGGAGACTTGTGTAGTCTGATGGGAAAACTCGAGGGTTTTGGATGAAAAACATGTTTTGATTTTGTGATTGAGTTCGCTACCACCATATGATTGCATATTCCTGCTTTACAGTTTATTATCTGTTTCTATTAGGCTTCGGCTCACGGGTGGAAATTTTCTGTAAAACTTTTTTCAGGTGATGATGTGGATGAGGTGTAGCATGGTGATGCATGCGGTGGCGGATGACTTTTATAGTTTTCCTCCTTTTTGGTATGCCTGTTCCTGATGGCATGTTTTGTACGCCATAAGGCGATATATGTTGTACGCATGCTGAACTGCTGTCTTTTATTTGTGAGAGATACACTTTGTTGGGTATTTCTTTGGTTTCAATATGTGGTTTTAATGTATGAAAACTTATATATTCATATAAAATGGATGTTTGGTAGATTTTCACGTGATCCCGAATTTTGGGGCGTGACAAATCTCTTGGTTTAGCAAGAAACAGAACTCAATAGCCTTGTCTACAGCTAAGGCTGAGTACATTGTAGCTGGAAACTATTGTTCACAAGTTCTTTGGATGAAACAATAATTAGAGGAGTATGACTTTTATTTAGATCATATCCCCTATAAAATGCGGTAACACTAGTGTAGTTAATATATCCAAGAACCTAATACAACACTTAAGAACCAAGCATATTGAGATTAGACATTATTTTATACGTGATCATGTGCAAAAAGGTAATATCGAACTCGAATTCATAGGCACAGATTATTAATAAGTGACATTTTTACAAAATCCTTAAATGAAGAAAGAATCTGCTACATTAGAAGATAACTTGGTATGCTATGTGCTCTAAATTCATGATTAAAATACCATACTAACCATGTATTTTTAATGCATTTCAATGCTTTCGACATTTTTCATTGATGTGTGAAAATATGTTGACACCACTTGAAAAAGTGTCGACACATTTGTGTGTTGAGTTGACCTACAACTGTATAGAAATGGCACTGCGAGAAAAAGTGTTGACCCTTTTCTTTATAGTGTCGACACATATTCGTTCCCTGACTCTCAAAAAATTTGTGTCGACATAAAGCTTAATCGTGTCGACCCAAACAGCCGAAAGTGTCGACACCTTCTAAAAATGAGTCGACACAATTTTCTATTTCGAATACTCACACTCGCGAAGAAAAGTGTCGACACAAATGATATATGTGTGAACACAAATCCTATTGCCTCTATAAAGAGGCGTCGGTCCCCCATACGTCGCATCGTTTCCCTCTCTTTCTCTAAAATTGTTCACCTCTTACGATTTTTCTCTTTCAAAAATTGTGTTGACTCTTCATTTTCTTCTGCCTTCTCTCTTTGATTTCTAACCCAAATATCTCAAAATGCCACCAAGGATGATGGAAAAAGGTGTGAAACGCACCGGCAAAGGGGATTCCTCAAACCCTAGAGCGTCAAAGAAGAAGAAAATGACCTCATTGAGGGCAACAGCGACGGCGGCAGTTGCGATATCAGAAGCGGTAAGATTTAAATCCCCAAAGTTTCAACAACTCTATTTTGCTTCCTTTGTGAATCGAAAAGTCATCCCTGAACGTAGCATAGATCTCACCTTTTTCGATTCCTTAGAAATGAGATTCAAAGATCACTTTTCTAGTCTTGGATGGGAAAGACTCTTACAAATTTGAGAACCTCATTATCCCACATTTTTTAAAATCTTTCTATGCTCACTTTTACATCTCACTAATTCCGTTCACCACCATATCCACATAGGTAAATGGTGTTGACATTCATTTAACCCCTTCCATTTTTAATGAAATTCTTTGTGTTCCGGAAGGTGAATTGTGTGTATCTTGCATTAAGCGACCCACTGACCTTGATGATTTTTCTTTCTCTGATACTGTCAAAAATATTTTTAAGAATAATGATATTAACCCCACCAAGCCTTTAGAAGCCAACTCACTTAAGGAAGAGATGCGCATATTGCTTCATATGGTGAACCACATCTTTTTTCCCCAATTAGGAATGTTCGGTGACGTTGCATACATGCACGTTTTCATTATGTGGTGCACACTTGAACAAAAGAACCTATATTTAGGCTTTTTGTTTATCGCTGACATGTTACAATCACACAGTAAGTTCAATTTCTCTCTCCCTCATGCCATGTATCTGACCTGAGTTTTCCACCATTTTGGCGTAGACGTATCCACTGAGAAGATGGGGCAATTCTCTAAATGTGATCTGTATGGCGCTTCTACCCTGAAGCACATGCAAATCTCACTTGTTGATGGAGTTTGGACCACCAAGCGCGGTACGCCATCTGTCTCGCGCACTCATTTCACACTCTGTGATTTTTCTCCTATTCGTATTGATCTTGACCATTTTGTTGCACCATCTTCTAGGCCAGACCCTCTCGGTCCTCCTCATGTCCCTCCTCCTTTGACATATGTTCCTACTCTGCTCCATCCGCCTCTTCATCTTCCCTTATTAATGTTGATATATCTGAGATAGTTTCTTTGATTCAAGCTTTTTCCCTTTTCTTGTCTTCATTTCAAACCAAGGTCGATCAAGACTTTTTTAATCTCAACAAAACTATTTCTTCGCTATCCGAAAAAGTTAAGCACCTGGATAAAACTAATCGCAGCCTTTGGCGTGACATTAAAAACGCAACGGATGCCGGAAGAGCCCTCTATAAAACTATGGATGGCAACATTGTATTCGTAGTAAATTGCAACAAGGCAACCCTACACCAAGTTAGGATGGAATACGACCAGAGCATTGTCACTGCTGTGCATGCCAATTCTCAGAAAGTTAAGGAGCATCTTTAATGGCTTTGAGAAGCTTGGAGCAAACAATTCAAGGCAAAAGAGACAAAAAAAGAAAAAGTACCCGTTTAAAGTGAGAAGCTGATCTCACTTTGGCTGCCAAATTTGAAGCTATGGCCGCTATTGAAGCTAAAGATAAAAAAGCTCGAGCTTCAAAGGATCGAGTCTCTGCAAGCAAAGGAAAGACTAAAGTAAAGAAGAAATTCAAACGCTTCATGGACGACCAATGATCCCCCATTTTTTTCCAATTACAAAAGAGGAGAAGATAAGGTAAGTGAAGGGGAGAAGCAATGAAGGGGAGAAGAAGAGGAAAAGAAGTACAAACATTTCAGTAGTTTTTGGTTATGGAAGGTGAAGATGTAAATCTTAAACATACATTTTTTTTTATGTTTGAATAGTTTGTGCATGGTTTGACCTTATTCTCTATGCCAATGATTTAAACTTTCTTATACTTATGGATAAATGCTTATATTTGTATATGTATTTGTGTATGGCCAATCCTGTCCATATGTCTATGAGTGAATGTTGAATTTTGAAAAATCACTTTGCACATATTTGTTATGATGCACAAATTTTTTAAAGTTAATTTTGCAAATCATCATTTAAGTGCATATTACTCTGCGAAATGCATGCCTTGCTATTATGAATGCATATCTTATGTAAGGCATATCAATAAGAGGAGAACTCTTGTTAAAAATATTTTGAAATATTTTCTAGAATATGTTGAAATGGTTGTAATCACAAAAAAAATGGAGATTGTTAGCCCAATAATTTTTTGTATTAATTTTGATAATTTTCATAAATTTATTTTATAAGAATAAATAGTTTTAAAAGGATAATAGTTTTAATTTTAAAAAACAAAGTGATATTACGTGTATAATTCCAAAAGGGGGGTGAATTGAGTATTTAAAATTTCTTAGATTAAATTTAAGTGTATGATTTTTAGTTCACAAGAAAATCACAAATAAATTTGTTTTAGATTCATAAGAAAAACTTTGTGTTGAAATATTCAAGAACAAATGTGGACAAAAATTAAATTTCTTATTCGAACAAATACAACATTTTATTAGTTGTAACAATTTAGAGAATAGCTTTTAAATATTTTTCAAATATGACTTCTAGATTAAAATGCAAGAATATAACAACATTACAAAGTAAAAAAAAACTTAAAAACTTTTCAATATTAAGATTTGAAAGATGTAAACTTTTGTTCACTTCTTGTTAATCAATTACAACACACTTCTTGTTTAAACAATGTAAGTTATTAAGTGTAGATTTTAACTTGCAAATTTGTTTTAATCGATCCAAAACCTTCTTATAAACTAGATTCAATTCCTTTATGTGTTAACAATACAAATCTTTTATAAGTCAAATATTTAATGATACAAATAAGGATGCTATTACTTAAGGTCCTTTTAGTTTAATGACAACAAAACTGTAAACCTTTTTTGAAGAACTTAAAACTGAACTATAACTTGCAAGAAAACTTTCATACATGTCTCCTTTTTGTTTAAAGTACACAACTAAAATTAATATGCAAGTTTAACTTCTTGTATAAAAACAAAAGCAAAAATCCTTTTATTAGATGAATAAAAAAGATTAGTTAAAATTTTGATTACTACATACAATACTTTTCTTATTTTAAGAAATGATAATGCAAGAACAAAAATAGTGGTGCAACAAAAAAAAAATAGTACGATAGAGAAAATATAAAGTAAAGCAAGAATGAAGATGAAAAGCATTGTATGTAGTAATCAAAATTTAAAGTTTTTTGATTACTAAAAGGACGTAGGCCTACGTCCTTGCCTTAAGCCATTCGCTATGAGGATTTCACTACCTCTCGTTCTATAGACGGATGAGCCTTTCTCTTTAGTCTAGATGGAGTAGCCTCAACTTGAGAATATACCCTTATCAAATTAATCCAATCCTTGTAGGCGAAGTAGCCTATTTTGAGAACCACCTTTCTCAAATACAAACCAACAAGCAGAGTGACATACGAGTGTACAAAGAATACTCCTTGAATAAGCAAATAGGTACAACAATGAAACTTTAACTCGCTTATCAAGAAATGAAACAATGAAGCTCAATGAGAATCTAATATGAAATTTCTCTAAAAAATGTGTATGAAGAGGCTATAGAATTGAAGTGCTAAAAAGTAGTATGTGAGAGAATGAATGGGTGGGATTGAGTAAAAAAAACAATGGCACAAGGCCTTTATTTATAGGCTGCAAATTCGAACTAGCCGTTGGGCTAAATAAGGAAGTATCAAACGAGCCGTTTTCAGAAAATTTTGAATTTTAAGCTGTTCGGTCGACTGAAGAGACTCACTGGGTCGACTGAACCTAGCTTCGGTTGACTGGACCCTAAGATTCGATCGACTGAACTTATGTGGATGTGAAAATGTGTTTTTGGTAACCTGTTCGGTCGACTGGCCATATAGCTTCAGTTGACTGGACATGAACAGAACAGGATTTTAGATTTCCAAAATAGTTTGATCACTGTTTGATTTGAAAAAAAATATTTTATGACTTTTTAGTATTTCTATGAGCTTCAAAGCAAAATTTCAAGAGAAAATGAATGTACAAAGGATCCTAAATAAAAGAATTACAACTTGTTCTTCATTCTTCAATCCTTGAATGTCTTGATTCCTCAAAAACTTGTTTTGAATTTAAGCGTTATGATTTTCACTTTGTATCTTGGATTGTGCTGATCATGTATGTCTTGAAATCAATCTCAATTTGCACACTTTAGATACATGGGTTTGTTATCATAAAAATCGATTATTGAGGCCTTGTTAGGCCAATAAACTCTCCCTTTTTGATGATGACAAACACAAGCAAAATAATGTAGGAAAGTTTAAGTAAAACTCCTCCTAACAATAAGTATGAGTAATAATCTTTGAGAGTTGAAAAACTCCCCGTTACTATATGCATAAGTTGGGAAAAATTGAAGTGCCTTATGATTAATATAGATGTTCAATTCAAGATCAAAATAACCATAAGAAGCATAATAAGCATAATCATCCAAGCATAATAAAAGCCAAGCATAAAAAGTATGAGAAAGTGTAGCACAACCCAAAACAAGAGTAGCATTAGTACATGATCCAAAAATAAAAATTCTCTAATGCTCTCCAAAAGCTTTCCTTTTTGCTCACATAGTTATCCCCCTTTTGGCATGATCAAAAAGTGGGACTAGAATCATCCTCATCGCCATCACCATCATCATCATCACCCTCATCTGTAGAGGGAGGTACACCTATAGCGTGTTCAAGTTTAGCAATGCGAGAGCGAAGCTTGTCAAGCTTTTTGTCATGGCGATTTGAGAAAGAGCAAACTAATTTCTTTAGAAAGGAGCATGTAACAGGAGTAGTATCATCAGATGCGGAGGTAGGAACATGTGGAGGTGCTATGGGTGAAGTAGGTGGAGCATCATCAGCACGGGCATCGACAGGATCCTTAGCTTCCTTTTCACTATCTTAAACTACTTGAGGTGCCTGCCTTTGATGTTTGGGTACCCACTGTCCATTTTTAAGTTTATAAACCATTTGTTTTACAGTGGTGGCGGTTAGAAAATTAGAATTTTGGCGGGAGAAAATTTGAAGGAGATAGAGAAAAGCTAAAGGACTCAAATAGAGGTGTGAAAAAACCTCCATATGGAAGAATATGGCGTTTGGAGCTTTCATTGGCAAGCATCCATTGGCAAATAAGAGATGGAAAATCACGACGTATTTCTTTGTAAATGCACCATAATACAAAGTAGTCAAGATAAGAAATGTAGGTGCGAGATCCACTGCGTGGCAATACATTGTATGTAATGATGAGATACAAAATTTTGGCCTCGAGTGTGAGTTGGGAGTAAGACGGGGGAAGGGCAAAATTGAGTGGGGGTTCAGTTATGACCAAGGGTAAAAATGTATCAGGAGTAAATTCATGAGCCATGATCCATGATTGAGATGAGATTTGTGGACATTTAAAATCTCCTCTTCCCATTCCAAAAAGATTCGTTATGTCTTATTGAAAAATTTATATGTTTTTCCATAGAGATAAGTGGTGAAGTGAATGTAACGGTCTCTTGGATTTGGGGAAAGGTCTTGAGAAAGATTTGTATAAAATATTCAGGTAATTTGAGGGTACACACCATTCGGTTGATAGAAAACATAAGGCCCCCAACCTATGTGATTGAAAAGATAAGGCCCCCAACTTATCATTTCAAAGGATGTGAACTTAGGATACCATATGCTTATATCTATTGTGCCAACTAAATATCTTAATATTCTTTTTACAGCAATTAAATGTGATTTTTTAGGACATGCTTGATAACGTACACACATACAGACGCTAAACATTATGTCAGGCCTACTTGCAGTTAAATAAAGTAAACTACCTATCATACCTCGGTAGAGCTTAGTGTCCACTGATTTTCGTTGGTCGTCTTTGTCAAGTTTAGTTGAGGGACTCGTTGGAGTACCCAAAACTTTACCATTTTCCATTTGGAAGCGCTTGAGCAGCTCACGTACGTTCTTTGATTGGTTAATGAAGGTTCCATTCTTTGCTTGCTTGATTTGGAGTCCAAGAAAGAAGGTGAGCTCTCCATCACGCTCATCTCAAATTCTTTTTGCATGCAAATGGAAAATTTCTTACGCAAAATCTCATTAGTAGCACCAAATATGATATTGTCTACGTATATTTGTGCAATGAGTATGTCATCTTCGTTTGTCTAAGTAAATAAGGTTGTGTTAATTTTTTCTCGAATAAAACTATTTTCTAACAAAAAATTACTTAGGCTTTCATACTAAGCTCGAGGTGCTTGTTTTAGACCATATAAAGCTTTTGTTAATTTAAAAACAAGGTTTGGATAGATGTGATCTTTAAAATCAAGTGGTTGTTCAACATACACTTTCTCATTAATAAAACCATTTAAGAAAATAATATTCTTTTCCTCCAAGGCTTAGGGGTTTTATAGGACCAAATAAATCAAGATGAAGTAATTGTAAAGGCCTATTTGAAGAAATTTCTTGTTTCTTTTTGAAACTTGTTTTGGCCTGTTTACCAAATTGACAAGTATCACAAACTTTGTCTTTGCTAAATTTAGTCTTAGGCAAGCCTTTGACCAAAATCTTTCTTGACTAGTTTGGGTAGGAGATCCATGCTAGAATGACCCAGCCTCCTATGCTTTAACTAACTTGTTTCATTTACAGCAGAAAAACATGTAACATTTTGAGAATGCAGATTTTCAAAATCGATAGTGTAAACATTTTCAATTCTCTTTGCAACAAATAAAATTGATCATTTTCTTTGTTTTCGACAATACACGTATCATGCAAAAATTTTACACTATAACTTTTATCACACAATTGACTAGTACTACGGAGGCTATGTTTGAGACCATCGACTAGGAGTACATTATGAATAGATAGAAAAGTGTTCTTACCGACCGTACCAACACCAATGATTTTATCTATCACGCCCCAAACTCCGGGCCACATGAAATACCCATAAATAACCAAACATACACCCAACACGAGAATACACTCTTAAAATAAACTATACATGCATTGTATATAAACGCCAAACGGTAACATTACACGACTCCAACGACCGTAAAACATGTTATAACATACATGTAAACAAAGAAAATCAACCAGCGTGACCGGTATCTGAAGAAAATCAAATCCCACACCGTGAGCCAAAGCTCAACAGATTCTAAATAACACATGCAGTGTAAGCTAAACATGCTCGATAAACTAGGTGCAGTTTTTGACAATCTTTGAAGCCAGTAAAATAATTTGAAAACAGTTTCAGAAAATGACTCACCAGAGCTAGAAAACTATTTTCACATGCATTGGAAAAGTGAGGATAAAAACTATTTGTCGACTCATTAGAGCCCTAAAAACGATTCAAGTATTACGACTCCCACATGCCGTTAATACTGTATTTTGACTTCCGTAGGCTAATAATACAGTTTTAAGAAAATTGGTCTATCCGTCCCAAAATGCAATATATGCAATCCATGAACACGTGCCTCTTCAGGACCTCATTTCAGCCTTCAGATATCGCACACACATACACACGCAACCCATGCAACACATCTTCACGGACTTTCATCGTAGGACCGTAGCCCCAACTAATGCATCTTCTCGGACTTTCATCGAAGGACCGCATCCCCAAATACACCGGCTTTCGCAGCCTACCTCGTTCACCGGCTTTCACAGCCTACCTCGTTCACCCACACACGCATACGTGCATCAACAACCAGGATTTTACATATACTGGATCACAGATTCATCCAATCCTTTCCATACACATGAAAATCTAAATCAGAAATTAAAGCATATAACCATGTATCAACACGACGTTCCACAAACCACGTCACATGCCAATAAAACTCTTTGTTTTAAAGTATAAACCATGTTACACATAACGATTGATATCTGAACCACGTAATTCACATACGTATTCCGTACATAAATAAACAGTTATAAATATGCACATAACCACATAAATTCACATCACGACGCCACCCGTCACGTAGCCGACATCCACTAACGGGACAACCTGCACGGTCACCACTGGCCCAACCACTCCCAACACGTCCATCACCGGCCCACGACGCTCACCCGTGACAACACAAAACCCACAGCAAACCACGCACCCAAGCGTGCATCACAAACCGCATCTACCATGCACATCATGCACGAGGGCGACACTAAAACGCACACCTGAGGGCACGACACAACCCTCAAAACCACCACATAATCAATTGAACCCAAAAAGGAATCCACAGGTATTTAAATCAAGTAATTCCCATAAGTTATTCAATCGAATACCATAGGACACCAATCGAAAACCAAGGAACCAACCCAAAACCACCAACAAAATAGCCCAGAATTCAGTCAACTGGACCCAACCCCCAGTCGACTGAAAAACCTACTGGAAACGGCCAAAACACCCAAAAGCACTATCCAGTCGACTGACCGTCGAGGTCCAGTTGACTGAACCTCAAGAACACCAATCCAATCGACTGAACCCACCCAGAAACTGATTCTGAGCTACGGGAGTTACCTCCAAACCCCCGAATCGTAGCCTCAAAACTCTATTTTAACATTCTCAAACATACACACGTCTATGCCAAACACCAAGGCCACCACAGAAACACCTGACACCCGATTTCATCCACCGGAACCAACAAAAACTCAATTTTTAACCCAAAAACCAACTTTGATATAAAATCAGATCTACAGAGATCTACCTGTTAAAAACACCAACGTTTACCCATAGCACCCTTATACAACTGTAGGGTCTAGAATCCTACTTCGAAGAGTTCAAAACTCAACGCCTTGAACCACGTGTAAAATTAAGCTTTGCCAAAATCAAAATCTGATTAGATGGTTGCGTAGCCTTCGATCTCGATAGCAAGAATCCACTGTTTGATAGTCGAAAACCGAGTCCCGGGACCGTGAGAAGTTAGAGAGAAGACAGAGAGAAACTTGTAGAGAGAGAAATAGAGAGAAGAGAGAGATGGGAGATATTTTGGAATAAATATCTAAAGGAAGATATTTATAGGCTCGCGCCAGAACGACCCACGGCCCCGGGAACCTACCCTGCATGCATATTTAAACCCGATCATGCATCAAAAGCAGTAAAAATATGCTCGAAAGAAAACACGTAACGCGCGTCGAAAAACGCTTAAAAAAGAAAGTGGGTCAGGGTCTCACAACTCTACCTCCCTTAAAAGAATTTCGCGCCCAAAATTCAATTCAAGGTCAAAACAACCAACTGTCGATTGCAATCGACATAGGCACACGAGATGGTCAGCCAAACCATTCCTAGGATATTGTTAAACAAGGTCAGGCAACCTAAACAATGGCCAACAATCTCAAAGACATGGGATCTACAACACTCCCAACCTCACATCATCACCCACCACTGCCTCAACGCAGTACACCATCCACGAGATTCATAGCCAACCCCAAACAGATGCAAAGATGAACTGACTCAAAGCATGTATACTCAAAAAGTACCTTTTCTCGCTGAAGGTATATCAGCATCCTCCGGCACGACTGGTTCCCTAGATGAACCGTGAGCTGCAAGAGAATACACTCAGGGCAACCCCACGCTGTCTTGTCCGCCATAACTCAGCGCTGTCGGCTGCTGCATCGACTGAACTGACGTTCCCCTGTCTGTCGTTCGGGAAACCCGAACTGTAGAAGGCCACTGTTGGTACGCAGTTGAACCTGGCCCATACAAACCCACTAGTGTTTCCTCCCTGCTCAGTGCACTGCCTCTCTGAGGACAATTCCTACGAATATGTCCAGATTGTCCACATTCATAGCAAACTAATGGGTCCCTGCCCTGCGGCTGTGCTGGAGCTAAACTTTGGGATCGTCTCTACTATAAACAATCCGCCGCACGATGCCTATGCTGTCTACATCAAAAATAGGTCTGCTCCCGCTGCTCCGGCTTCCCAGATGAAGCCACAGATGGTGATAGTGTTGAAAACTGTGGTGATCCAGATGGATAGAAACTGGGTCTAGAGGACCTCTGCCTCTTGTAGGAGCATCCACCTATCTGTACCTCCGTACCGCCTTGTGATGCCCTGACCTCCGTCAAAGCTCGAGTCTCAGCCAATGCATTCTCAGCCCTCGTTGCTGCCTCCACTAGCTGTGTGAACACACCATATCCCATCACTGCCACTCACACCTTGATCGTCGGCCTCAAACCCCGCTCAAACCTCATCGAAAGCAACTCGTCTGTACACTCCACCTCTGGTGCAAAACCGAGACAAGCTCGTAAACCAAGCCTCATACTGCATGATGTTCATGGTCCCCTGGGTAAGAGAATAGAACTCCTCTTTGCATAAGTCCCTCCTCGATGCTGGGAAATATCTCTCTAGGAAGACTCATGTAAAAGCTGCCAATGTGGCCCCCACTGTAGCCTCGGCATACCCCCACCACTAATGAGCATCACCTCTCAACTGAAAGGTAGCAAATGAAACTCGCAACTCATCCTCCACAATCTGCAACGTGTCCAAAATCCGAGTCACCAACTCCAGCCACTCCGTCGCTACAAGAGGATCTGGATCTCCAGCAGAGGTAGGCATATCCATACGCCGGAACTCCCGCTTCGCCACAGTAGCGCTCGGCTCAGGCACCCTCTCCCTAATAGGCTCACCCTTAGCAACCAACTGCTGGAGAGGACCAACCAGCACACGCAACAGCTCCATCGCATTCATCGGTCCCTGGGGAGCATTAGCATCCCCAGCATCAGGGATAGGAATATCCCCTTGGCCAGCACGGCCACGGCCACGACCACGGCCACGGCCTCACCCTCTCCTCACCGACACCACGTTTATATGAAAACAAAACAGTATATAAGACGCAGCACATGTCATGAACATAAACGCTAAACAGTTACCATGCTATCACATAGCCACATAAGTTCATGCTAAACAACTCCACATATACCGAGGAGAACTAACAAGAATGACTCGTCATTCTGGATAACCTACTTAGATTCCCTGATAGAAATCACGTCAGCTAAATGCGTTTCTAACTTGGCTCCCAAGTTTGTTGATCCAAACGCCCAAAGGCAGGACTAATCAATCCAACAGTTCGACCCCCATGCTCACATATACACATCGTTCACGTAAGACTCGCATGCTATCACGTTCATGTTATCAAAATATCTGGACACATGCAGTTAAGCACACGCAATCAACCTCATATGGTGATGCAACCTCTTTCCACGGCTCATAGGTATTCGAACCCAGAGCTCTGATACCAAGCTGTCACGCCCCAAACTTCAGGCCACGTGAAACACCCATAAACAACCAAATATACATCCAACCCGAGAATACACTCTCAAATTAAACCATATTTGCATTGTATATAAACGCCAAACGGCAACATTATAGGACTCCAATGCCCGTAAAACATGTTATAACATACATATAAACAAAGAACAAACAGGGGGGACTACAACTCTTCCACCTCTCAAGCACCTCCAGATCAACCAGCGTGACCGGTACCTGAAGAAAAGCAAATCCCACACCGTGAGGCAAAGCTCAGCAGATTCTAAAAATCATATGCTGTATAAGCTAAACATGCTCGATAAATTATGTGCAGTTTTTGACTCTCTTTCGAACTAGTAAAATAAGTTGAAAATATTTTTTGATCACGACTCACCAGAGCCAGAAAACTATTTTCACATGCAATGGGAAAGCGAGAATAAAAATCATTTGTCGATTCATTAGAGTCTTGAAAACGATTTAAGTATTATGACCCCCGCTGGCCGTTAATACAGTATTTTGACTCCTGTAGGCTGATAATACAGTTTTAAGAAAATTGGTCTATCAGTCCCAAAATGCAATACATGCAATTCTTGAACACGTGCCTCTTTAGGATCTCGTTTCAGCCTTCAGATATCGCACACAAACATATGCAACCCATGTAACACATATCTTCACGAACTTTCACCGTAGGACCGCAGCCCCAACTAATGCATCTTCTCGGACTTTCACCGAAGGATCGCAACCCCAAATACACCAGCTTTCGCAGCCTACCTCGTTTACCAGCTTTCATAGCCTACGTCGTTCACCGACTTTCGTAGCCTACCTCATTCACCCACACACGCACACGTGCAACAACAACCAGGATTTTACATCTACCGGATCACCGATTCATCTAATATATTTCATACACATATAAAAATCTAAATCAGGAATTAAAGCATATAACCATATATCAACACGACGTTCCATAAACCACGGCACATGCCTATAAAATTCTAGGTTTTAAAGCATAAACGATGTTACACATAACGATTGGTATCTCAATCACGTAATCCACATACGTATTTTGAACATAAATAAACAGTTATAAATATGCACATAACCATATAAATCTACATCACGACGCCACCCGTCACGTAACCGACATCCACTCACGGGAAAACCCGCACGACCACCACAGGCCCAACTACTCCCAACACGTCCATCACAGGCCCACGGCGCTCACTCGTGCCAACACAAAACCCATAGCAAACCACACACCCAATCGTTCATCACAAACCGCATGTACCATGCACATCACCCATGAGGGCGACACTTAAACGGACACCCGAGGCCACGACACGACCCCCAAAACCACCACATAACCAATCAAACTCCAAAAGGAATCCACAGGTATTCAAATCAAGTAATTCCCATAAATTATTCAATCGAATACCATATGACACCATTCGAAAACCAAGGAACCAACCCAAAACCACCAATAAAATAGCCCAGAATTCAGTCGACTGGACCCAACCCCCAGTCGAATGAAAAACCTACTGGAAATGGCCAAAACATCGAGATGCACTGTCCAGTTGACCGACCCTCGTGGTCCAATCGACTGAAGCTGAAGAACACCAATCTAGTCGACTGAACCTATGAGTTCAGTCGACTGAACCCACCAAGAAACTGATTTTGAGCTACGGGAGTAACCTCTAAACCCCCGAATTGAAGCCTCAAAACTCCATTTTAACATCCTTAAACATACACACGTCTATGCCTAACACTAAGGCCACCACAGAAACACCTAACTCCCGATTCCATCCACCGGAACCAACAAAAACCCAATTTTTAACCCAAAAAGCAACTTTGATATAAAATTAGATCTACAGAGATCTACCTATTAAAAACACCCACGTTTACCCATAGCACCCTTATACAACAGTAGGGTCTAGAATTCTACCTCGAAGAGTTCAAAATTCGACGCCTCGAATCATGTGCGAGACTGAGTTTTGTCGGAATCAAAATTTGATCAGATGGTTACGTAGCCCTCGATGCTGATATCAAGAATTCGCTGTCTGATCGTCGAAAATCGAGCCCTGAGCCTTCGAGTACTTAGAGAGAAGGATGAGAGAAACTTGTAGAGAGAGAAGAGAGAGATGGGAGATATTTTGGAATAAATATCTAAAGGAGGATATTTAGAGGCTCGTCAAATATATATATATATATATATATATATATATTAAATATTTTTGATATTTATAGGCTCATTAGGATTTTTTTTAAAATTTTTTTTGAGATTCGCTCCACAACGGCCACGGCCCTGGGAACCTACCCTGCATGCATATCTAAACCCGATCATGCATCAAAAGCAGTAAAATCATGCTCGAAAGAAAACAAGCAACGCGTGTCCAAAAATGCCAAAAAAAGAAAACGAGTCAGGGTCTCACATTATCTCTTGCGTTGTCTTCAAATGTTACATGTCCTCAATCCTTAGGTGTTAGGCTTAGGAATTTAGTCTTGCCGCCCGTCATATGTCTTGAGCATCCACAATCTAAGTATCGTCTTTCTTTTGAGGATGGGGATCGCAAGCATACCTACAAAGAAATTTAAGTAATTTTCTTTGGTATCCAAATTATTTTGGATCCTATAGGATTACTCTTTTATTCGCCAAACCAGTTTTGTAACCCCATTAGTTATTTTTAGTGGGTAATCAAATTTGATATGTCCTTTTCTTTTGCATTGAAAGCAAGTTATATTCTCATAAACATTTTTGGAAAATGTGTTTGAAAATTTTATTGATTCTTTCACAAAATAATTTTTAGATTTGAGTTTTACTTCTTCATTATAACCTATTCCTTCTTTATTTAAAGACCTTCTTTGTGCTCCCCAATGTTTTTCTAAATTTTCTTTTTCATTTGTAAATTTATAAATGATTTTTGAGTAATCTTCAACTTTTCTTTTTAGCTTATGAGAGACATCATTTTCAATATTTTTACCTTTCAAATTTATAAGATCTTTTCTTAACCTATCATTTTCTTTTGTTAAATTTAAAATTTTATGTTTAGAAATTTTTGTTGATCTATCAAATTTGACTCATAAAATAAGGTTTTCATTTACAATATTTCAACTTTTGAGTTATGCTCCTTAGAAATATTTTCTTTTTCAATTTTTGCATTTTTATTTGAGAGTTTTAAGTTCTCAATTTCCTTAGAAAAATTTTTATTGTTATTTTTCAATTTAAAATTTATCTCTTCCAATTTCAAGAGACTTTTATGTAAGCTAAATATTTTATTTTTAAGACCATCGTATGATGGCATATAATAAGAAGAGCAAGAAGAATTGCAAGAGTTGGAGTGAGAGTTTACCTCTTTGTCTATGTTTGCCATCAAGCAAAATTTGCAATTTCTTCATCGCTTGAGCTAGAGCTTGACTCGTTAGAATCAGAGTCGTCCCCACGTGGTTGCTTTCATGGCATTTTTCTTCTTCTTTGACTCTTTCTTGAGTAAGAGACATTCGAGCTTGATGTGCCCAATTTTGTTACAGTTGTAGTAAATGGGTGGTTCTTTCTTGAGGTCTCATTTGCTTGAGTCTCCTTTGTCAAATTTTGTACATTGGAATCTTCTAGAGAATTTTTTTATCTCTTTTGAGAAACTTCCCGAATTTTCTTGTGATGAGGGCCATGTTATCATCGTTGATATATTCGTCTTCATCACTTGAACTTTCTTTTAATGCTTTGAGGGCTATGGACTTTTTGGCCTTACTTTGTTTGTTGACTCTTTCTTTTATCTTGAGTTCGTAGGTCAATAGTGAGCCAATAAGTTCATTTAAGGTCATGACCCTTAGATTCCGTGTCTCGGAGATGGCTGTGGCCTTAGCTTTCCAAATGGGTGGCAAGGTTTTGTGTACTTTTCTTAACAACTCATAAGACTGGTAAGTTTTTCCAAGTGTATTAAGTGAATTAATAATGTGAGTAAAATGAGTGTACATGCTAGAAATTATTTCATCTTCATGCATCTTAAAATTTTCATATTCACTAATTAATCTATCTATCTTAGAGTTTTTAACATCTTGTGTGTCTTCATAAGTGACTTCGAATTTTTTTCATATTTTTTTTTCTTTTTTACATGTTATTATTCTATTATATTCATTAGCATCTAAGACACAATACAATGCATTCATAGCACTAGAGTTTATTTGTAATTGTTTCATTTCATTTTCATTCATTTCTTCTTCTAATTTAGGAACCTCTTTTCCTTCTACAGTTTTAGTAGGAACGAAGTTACCTTGCGCAATTACCCTCTATGTTCTCCAATCCATAGTTTGAATGAATATTCTCATTCTTTGCTTCCAAATGGTGTAGTTTACACCACTAAAGATTGGAGGCCGTGTGGAAGACCGACTTTCTCCAAAAGGGGATACACCAATACCTGCCATTTGATCTTTTACACAAAAACTTGTTAAGAATAATGTGTTAAACTCTAATACCAATTGATATTACGTGTGTAATCCCAAGAGGGGGGTGGATTGAGTATTTAAAATTTCTTAAATTGAATTCAAGTGTATGATTTTTAGTTCACAAGAAAATCACAAATAAATTTGTTTTAGATTTATAAGAAAAACTTTGTGTTGAAATATTCAAGAACAAATGTGGACAAAAATTAAACTTCTTGTTCGAACAAATACAATACTTTATTGGTTTTAACAATTTAGAGAATAGCTTTTAAATATTTTTCAAATATGTCTTCTAGATTAAAATGCCAGAATATAACAATATTTCAAAGTAAAAAAAAAACTTAAAAGCTTTTCAATTTTAAGATTTAAAAGATGTAAATTTTTGTTCACTTCTTGTTAATTAATTAGAACACACTTCTTGTTTAAACAATGTATGATATAAGTGTAGCTTTCAACTTGCAAATATATTTTAATTGATCCAAAACCTTCTTATAAACTAGATTCAATTCCTTTATGTGTTAACAATACAAATATTTTATCAGTCAAATATTTAACGATACAAATAAGGATGCTATTACTTAAGGTCCTTTTAGTTTAATGAAAACAAAACTTTAAACCTTCTTTGAAGAACTTAAAACTCAACTATAGCTTGCAAGAAAACTTTCAAATATGTCTCATTTTTGTTTAAAGTACACAACTAAAATTAATATGCAAGTTTAACTTCTTGTTTAAAAACAAAAGCAAAAACCCTATTATTAGATGAATCAAAAAGATAAGTTAAAATTTTGATTACTACATACATTGCTTTTCTTATCTTGAGGAATGATAATGCAAGAACAAAAATAGTGGTGCAACAAAAAAAACAGTACGATAGAGAAAATATAAAGTAAAGCAAGAATGAAGATGACACCACGATTTTTACAAGGTTAAGCACAACGGCTTACGTCCTTACCACAAGCCAATCGCTATGAGAATTTTACTACCACTCCTTCAATAGGCGGAGGAGCCTCTCTCCTTAGTTTAGGCAGAGTAGCCTCTACTTGATAACGTACCCTTCTCAAATTAATCAAATCCTTGTAGGTGAATTAGCCTCTTTTGAGAATCACCTTTCTCAAATACAAACCAATAAGAAGAGTAATATACGAGTGTATAAAGAATGCTCATTGAATAAGCAAATAGGTACAACAATGAAACTCTAACTCGCTTCTCAAGAAATGAAACAATGAAGCTCAATGAGAATCTAATATGAAATTTCTCTAAAAAATGTGTATGAAAAGGCTATAGAATTGAAGTGCTAAAGAGTAGTTTGTGAGAGAATGAATGAGTGGGATTGAGTAAAGAAAACAATGGTACAAGGCCTCTATTTATAGGCTGCAAATTCGAACTAGCCGTTGGGCTAAATAAGGAAGTGTCAAACTAGCCGCTTTAAGAAAATTTTGAATTTTAAGCTGTTCGATCGACTGAAGAGGCTCACTCGGTCGACTGAACCTAGCTTCGATCAACTGAACCCTAAGGTTCGGTCGACTGAGCTTCTGTGGATCTAAAAATGTGTTTTTGGTAACCTGTTCGGTCGACTGGCCATATAGCTTCAGTCGACTGGACCTGAAAAGAACAAGATTTTAGATTTCCAAAATAGTTTGATCACTGTTTGGTTTGGAAAAAATTATTTTATGACTTTTTAGGATTTCTATGAGCTTCAAAGCAAAATTTCAAGAGAAAATGAATGTACAAAGGATCCTAAATAAAAGAATTACAACTTGTTCTTCATTCTTCAATCCTTCAATGTCTTGATTCCTTAAAAACTTGTCATCAAAGATCTTGATTTGAATTTAAGTGTCATGGCTTTCACTTTGTATCTTGGATTGTGCTAATCATGTATGTCCTGAAATCAATCTCAACTTATACACTTTAGATACATGGGTTTGTTATCATCAAAATCGATTGTTGAGGCCTTGTTAGGCCAACACAAAGTGATAACACATCTTGAACAAAAGAGTTGACACTTTTAGTTGAAAGAAATGACTTATCTGTTAGAAGGATTAAAGCACTTAAGTATTTTTAAAAATATTTTGTGTTGAACTTAATTGATAATTGAGTCAAAACTTTAAGGCAAAGATTACTTGAAACTATTAAGTGTGTCAACACCTTTGAACACTGGTTTGACACCCTAATTGTTTGATAAAAATGTTTTAGGTATAAAAAAGTTTGTGTCAACACAAAAGCGCCGAAGCTCTCCGGACTCAAAACTAGTCGACAGTAATTGATTTTGTGTTGGCACAATAGTGGTTTGTCACTTTTGGTATCCGAAACTTTAGGTCGACACAAATGCCAAATGAGTCGACAGAAAAGAATCGAGGGCACCTGCAGATTTTAGGTGACGACGCAAAATTGAAGATGAGTCGACACAAATATCCCGAGCCTACCTGAGGAAATTTGGTGTTGACACCAATGACTATAGGAGTCATCATAAATATACCGAGAGTTCCTGCTGAATTTTAGTGTCGATACCAAGATGATTTGAGTCGACACCAATGGTCCTGTCCCAGATGCTGAAGTTCAAATGAGTCGATACAAAATTCATTTGTGTCGACACCGTGGTGTTGGTGAGAAAGATTGCAGAAATTGTGTCGATACCTCAGAAGATTTGTGTCGACTCAATCACTTGAAGATCCCTGCCCTAAACATTTTGTGTTGACATCAAAGGCTTTTGTGTTAACACCTGCGATACAGATTAAAATTCGCGGTAGACTACAATGGTTGAATTTTTAGCATTTAATCTCTTCACCCACCTCCAACGGTCATGAATGCTCAAGAGCATATATAAGAAGTAATTTTTCAGCATTTAATCTATTTGGAGCCTTATAGCTTGTCGGTGTTTGGTTCATTATCTCTATTCCTGATCTCCTTAATATTTGCATTGTTTAATCCTTGATTAATTTGCTACATTTGTTTGCTGTATTAAAATGTTTTCAAAAATATTCTAAAAATAGTTATTATTTTTTAAGACCCAATTCACTCATCTCTTAGATTGCCTAGAACTAATAATTGGTATCAGAGTAAGGGCTCTTGTTTTTTACTTAGTCGTCTAAGAGTTTTTATGGTAACCACTAGCATCAGACTTATCTAATTTGAAAGTCAGTCGACCAATACACCTTCCTTGTTTAATGGAACAAATAACAATTATTGGAAGGCTAAAATGAGAATCTACATTCAAGCGGTAAACTACGACTTTTGACGGGTTATTATTAATGGACCGAAAAGACCCACTAAAATTGTTAAAGGGGCTTCTGTCTCTAAACGAGAAGCTGAATGGACTGAAACTGATATTTGAGCGATACAACAAATGTTAAGGCTATGAATCTTCTATATTGCTCACTTGACCCAAATGAGTTCAATAGGATCTCAATATGGGACTTCACAAAAGAAATATGTGATAGACTTAAAATTACCTATGAGAGTACTAACCAAGTGAAGGAGTGCAAAATTAGTCTGCTTGTGTATAACTTTGAGTTATTTAAAATGATGTATGGTGAAACCATATCTAATATGTTTACTCACTTCACTGACATTATTAATAGACTAAAATCTTTCGGCAAGATTTATCCAAATGCAGAAATTATGAGAAAAATTCTTAGGTGCATGCATAAGAGTTGGGAAGTTAAGGTCATAACTATCCAAAATGCTAAAGACCTCAATACGCTCTGCCTAGAAGAACTTCTTAGATCTCTCATGACACATGAGATAAACATAAAGATGAACGATGAGGATGATAAGAAAAAGAATAAAGGCATTGCCTTCAAGTCCTCAACACTCTCACACATTGTCCACATAGAAAACTTTCAAACATTTCTATCAAGAAGGTTTATGTTTCTAAAAGAACAGATCCTCAAGGAATAAACACCAAAGGATCTGAACTAGATGGCGAAGAGCAATGACGAGACGACGAGGCAATGATGGTGGCAATGGCGACGGTGAGGTGACGTGACGATGGGGGCGATGGCGACGGCAAGATGAGGGCCGTGATGGTGATGTAAAACCAGATCCAGGCGACGGTGAGGATTACCAAAACACAAACAAATTATGAAACAAAGTATAAATAGAAATTGAACGTTGATCTTTGAAATTTGAAATACAAAATACAAATTTAGAATACTTGCAATCTTTATGTAGAAGATTGAAAGTAAATTTGAGAGGGGGTTAGATAATATGAGAAATGAGAATTGAAAATGGAAATTGGGTTCTAACCCAGTGTGAGGAACAAAGGGTCACAAAGTTCCATATATAGGAAATGCAATGCATTCGAACTTGAAAATTCATTGAAAAATGAAAATTGAACAGTACATGAGAATAATTACAAACACTATTGACCTTTAACTATTGCACATAACACTATTCATGAATAGTAACCTTTCAGGTTACTGTGCTCTGTCGGATGTGGCACTGTTGGAGTACTGTAGGATCTTGCGTTTGAGTACTATTTGTTTTTATTGTTGACTTTTGACATTTGAGGCATAGAATGAATTGGACGTGATGTTGGGAATCTGCTTTTTGATAATTAGTCGCATTTGGACAATTGAAGAGGCTGGACATCATCATTGAAAGAACATCTTTGCGTTTTGAGTGGGAATCACTTTTGGCGAAAGATGGCCAACAACAATTAATGGAGTCGGTGGATTGCATTGTATTTGAAAATTGAAATAATAATTAATTTGAAAATGGCTTGGCTTCATAATGAAGCAGAATCGAAGTTGATTCCAAAACATTCATTTTCATTAGATTGAGGACTTATTGGACTGATAGGAGAGAGCATTTTTCCTAATAAATCATCGAAATCCAATTGAGAATGCATTTCTTAGAGAATAGCTTTTTTCAAAGCTTCCTTGGATTGTGATAAAGCTGAATTTTGAGATAATACTTTTGTACGAATGGCAGCAATATTGACATTGAGAAAATTAGTAGAGGTTGAAGTGGCTAATTTGGGTGATGAGGAGAATGCAACTTTGGAGGCATAAGTATATTTGGATTTAAAGGTTTTCAAGTAATATTTGTGCAGGAAATTAGGGTAATATTCTTTTGAAATTTCATATTTATCCGACCATTTTGAAACATAAAGGCAACATAAATATGAAATATTTTACTGCACATCATAAGTAAATTGCCAGGTTAAGAGTCATGGCAAGCTGAAATCAGCATAGAAATGAAGTATTGAAGGATGCAAAGGATTGGTATGTTTGCAATAAAGATCAAAGGCTTGATGGAGAATTGGAGGAAGGATGTCTGAGTGAGGGCCAAATTCATATCAACAATTGAAAAATCAATAGAGGATAATTGATTGAAAATTGTTGCAAAATTTAATAAATCATGAGTGTTTCATCATGAAATTTTGCAAGTAAAACACATGCCTAAAAGCATTTTGGTAATCATAAAAATTGTAATTTTGTGGCGGTATGACAGTATTTTTAAATTATTTGATGAAATCTTTACCAAAGCCCTATTTTGATTTTGAAATAATATTTTATATAACACATTTAGAATAATGGACAGTTTTACTGTTATCATTCGAATTGTGTTGTACTTTTATGGATCCAGTCTCAGTGAAAATAGATTCATAAAAAAGGCGGGATGATAAATTTGCATTTGGTGGGTAACACCACTTTGATGGCAAATAATTGCAAATAAACTTAGCTAAAACATTTGAGGTTTGAGACACTACTATACTTTATAGAAATTTGAAATCCTCATCTTCTAGAGGGATAATAGGGGTACGAGTTTCATGGGAGATATATTTGGACTGTGCTTTTGAGGCTTGGCTAAGAGGAGTCTTACCCTTAGCAAGCTGTCTACGTGCTGGGTTTTTTGGATTCATTATTACCTTTGATGGAACTTTGGAAGAGGTTCCCTAAGGAACTTTGTTTTTGTTTGGATTGGACATGTTCTTGTAAAAACTCCCAAATTAAGAAATTCGAGAGTGAATTGTTAGTATCTTTAATATACTTGATATCAAAATCAAACATACTAAGGATGGCTTGCCATGTGGCAAAAATTTGTTTTGAAAAAATATTTTGAACATTTTTTTGTTAAACTTTTTTGGTAGCGTTGCAATCAATACATAATAAAAATTGTTGATTTAATATGTCGCTTTCAAATTTTGTGATACATAAAAGAATTGGTAAAATTTCTTCTTTAACTGTAGAATAATTTTGTTGAGTGGGTTTTCACACACCACTTGTAAATCTAACTAATTGTTCTTTATTGTTTTTTCTGTGTTTTAATATTCTACCATGCTCTAATTTAGAGGCATCAGTTTCTACTATTTTTAAAGCTATTGGATCTGGAAGATGTTAAATATGAAAGTTGTTTTGCATGTTTTTTAATTCTTTGAACAGCCAGAGAATGCTGTTGTGTCCAAGGCTTAGGATTATTCCTAAGTCTTTGGTATAATAATTTTGTATCCTTATAAAAATCTTTGTAGAAGTTTGAAATATAATTTTGACTTTCTAAAATTTTTTGTAATTGATTTCTATTTGTAATTTCAATTGAAAATTTATTTGAGAATTCTATAGAACGTTAATAATTGTTCCATGATGAATATTGTGTCTTAAAAATCTAACATTCGTTTGGAATAATTTCATTTCACTTAAGACTAATCTATTTGTTTTAATAATATTATAAAATTTATTAGGATATTAATATGTTGGGATATTGATAAAAAAAAAAATTAAAATATCATCAATATAAATTATCTTAAATTGGTCATATGAATTAAAAATATCACTAATTACCTTTTAAAATTCAGATAGAGCATTTTTGAGACCAAATAGCATAACATTCCATTCATAGTAACTAAAGGGTAATGTGAATGTTGTTTTATACCTATCATTTTCTTCAATTTGAATTTGTCATAAACCTGATTTCATATCAAATTTAAAAATAATTTTATTTGATATAATCGGTTTAATAAACTTTTTTGTTTGGGATTGGATATCTTATCCATTGTAAAACTTTATTTAATGATTTATAATTTATAACTAATCTTGGTGTGCTACGTTCTAATTTTGCATTTTTTTTAACCCAAAAGAAGCACAAGACCATGTAGATTTACTAGGCCGAATTAAGTTTTTCTTTATTAAATCTTGTATTTTTTTAATAATATTTTAATTGGGTTTGATCCATTTGAAATGGATGAGCTTTTGTAGGAATAATTTTTTTTTGAAAATTAGGTTCATAAGATAATTGAATTATATGTTGTTTTCTATGCCAAAAACATGAGGAAGATCGGAACATAAATCTCTTGAAATGTTCAATTTGCTGTTGTGTTTCAAATTTAGCAATTTATTCTTCTATTTGGGAATATGAAATTTCTTCTTGAAGAAAATTAATTTGGTTTTGTTTAAATATTAAAGTGGATTTTAATTCTTGTCATGTGTGTGGTTGTGGAGAAAAAATGAAAAGAAATATTATTGCTTCATTTTTCATTAATTTTGTATGGATGCCTTCATAAGTAACAGTAGAAGTGGCTATCATTATTAGAAACGGTATTCCTAAAATGATATACTGAGATAGATTTTGTACAAGAACAAATTCTGTTAGTAAATAAATTCCTTAATTACATATATGCACATGGGAAAGCTTATAACTAATTTTCATAGATGTACCACCTGCCATATTGAGATTTTGTTTTGTTTTATCAAAATATTTTATAGATATTAAACCTTCTTTTATACAATTGAGATCAGCACCAGAATCAACCAAAGCTATGGCATCAACTACAAAGTCTTCTTTGATAACAAGTTGAATTTCATGTACCATTTTTGATACATTATTTGATTTAATGTTGAAAAATTTGTACCATTAATTGTTAAATCTGGATTAGTAGGTTCTTAAATTACTATTCCCTTTTGTTTTTTTTTAAAATTATTTTTGGGCTGTTTATTTTTTGGAGATAAATAAGATGTTGAAGGAAAGGTGAATTGACAAGATTCTTTATCATTTTCTAAGGTTGATATCCTTATTTGTAATTGTTTTGTTTTTTATTTTAAATTGTTTACTTCTTGATAAAGATCTATTATTGTAGGTTGGTTAGGAGTAGATTGTTGTAATCTATCTAAGAAATTTTTGAAATCACATTATCTATAAGAAATTTATGATTATTTATTTGATGATAAAATTCTTGAGATTTTTTATTAATTTGGTTCATGTAATTTAAAATAATATCATTTTGTGCTTCTGAATTATTTATTTAATTTGAGAGATCTAAAATATTTTGCTCTTCAGTGCTTAAAACATTTATATTTAATTCCATTGAGTTTTAAAATTGCTTGATAATAATCTTTTTTGGTTTGGAATTTATTGCAACATTTTGTATCTTCTTCAAAAATTGAATCTGAAACCTCTGATGTAAAAATTAAATCTTGATTTAATTCTTATAAATTCTACTCTTCATTTGAGGATTGTGTGGAAGATTCCTCATCATCACTTGGAGGTTCGAAATTTAATAATAAATTTATTATTTGTTGTGTAATTTTTTCAGAACAATTTAATTTATTTATTTTTTATTTTGTGAAGCATCTATTTGTAAAGTGTCATACTTTGCCACATTTTCAGCATACAACACTTTTTTTAGATGTGAATGCTTGATTGGTTGATTTCTTTTGTATTAGTTGCTTTTATATTGGATTGAGATTTTTCTTTTGGGATATGACTTTTGATAATTCTTTGAATAAGATGAATATTTTTTATATGGTTTATATGATTTATATCGTTTTTTATATTTATTGTATTTATGATAATATTTTTTTTTTGGGTTTAGTGAGTGGATTTAATGGGGATTTAATTGTATTGTAGCCAAATTGATAGCAGAATAGTACTAATTTTGTTTTTCCTAAGTTTCTTTCTTTCTTTAATTGGTTTTTGAGTTTGATATCATTACAAATAACTAATCTTTTGCACAAATTTCAGAAATTAATTTCCCATACGTATAATTGTGATAAGGAATTAGTCCTTGATTCTTATTACGGATTCTTGTTTTGACTTTTTCTACGAATAAAGTTGGAAGCCCTGCTGTAAAGCGTTATTTCAAAAAATCTTGCTTTGCATTATTTCTTTGATAAACTTTGCATAGAAAAACGTCTTTATACCACCTAAAGTTGGTTAATATTGAACATTTTAAATTAATTAATAATTTTTTGCCTCTTTAGAACAATTTGAGTATTTTCTACAAAATGTTGGATTATAAATGTAATTAGCGTGGCAATTATATCACTTACAGATAAATCGTTTTCTTCTATTGGAAGACCATGCTCAATACGTTTAACGGCGGTTAATATTCTTAATTTTTGATTATTACTTAAATAATTGTCCCACCAATTTTTATGTTGGCCGAAAAATTCAGCAATTAATAATTCTCCTACGTTGGCATCATTATTGGAGGGATTTTGGGCTAAGGCAGTGTTTGCAACTATCATCATGTGTTGATCCATTTCGATTATTTGGTAATCTGATTTGCCATCTAAATTTCATTCGACTAAATTGAATTCATTAAAAATCATTGGATAAGTTTTCTCTTTATATTGAAGTTCTGTTAGAGTTGGACGGGGATAACAATTTCTAGTTACTGGTTTGGGAGTAATATAAGTTTTTTGAATTTGGTTTGGAGATTCTTGAAATTGGGTGTGACGCCCCAAACTCTGGATTACGCAAAAAATCCAAGAACAACCACCAAAATCGCCCAATACAAACGGATAAAAACTATAAAGCCTAAACGAGGCTAAAACATTTGTAAAAATGTACTACCGTGAATTTATTTGATCTAAAAGAGTAGTTCAAGAGACTACGATTACGATCTCATAAGCTAAGCCTTTAAAAACAAAATACTTATTTTTGGGATAAGAAAAACAAAATACTTATTTTTGGGATAAGAAAATCTTTTCGTTTTAAAGTAAACTTTGACCGTTCCAAAATGTCCCTCGCAGCACAAGAGTTTAAATGAAGTATAAATTATTTGAAAACTCCGTTTGTAAACTATTGCACCAACCAACAAAAAACAAAGTAAGAAATTATAGAAAACAACAATCAATCCAAGGTTCTCTCGAAAGTATTAAAACATGCATACATTGGCCCACGGCCATAAGAAAAGCATATGGTTTACAATATGCTATACTAAAACATGAAACACATACAAAATGGTATAAACTACCTAACGAAGACCAAACAATAGGGTCTTGTCAACATTCATCTCTCGGCACCTCAAAGTCAACCTACTAAACCATGTTCACCTGAAAAAAGTTTTACAATAAAATTCTGCATCGTGAACTGAAACCCAATAGAAACAAACTATAAAACTATAAAACAAGATATGCAATCATATGATGAGAGCAAACTCAACCACAAAGCCTAAAAAGGTTTTTCATCCCGTAAATCATAAGTTTTCCATCAAACTAACACGAGCCTCAAAACGGTTTTACATCATAAAATCTTAAGTTTCTATCCTCAAAACAATGCATATCAACAACGCAAATAACGTTTTCACAATTAAAGAAAAGTAGTAACCAAAACGTTTTCCACACGGATCACACAACCGAGAAAAGAGAAATGAATCCTATGTACCGACTCTACCACAATGGGACAGGGGTAACAACTATAGACTCCTGCCTATTACCTAATTCCTGAATTATTTAAGACCTGTTAGATAATGGCAAGTCCTATACAGAGCCACCACAACTTAACTGCTAACTTTACGGACAAAAATCGAAGGACAAAAGCACCTACACCTTCTTTACGGGAACTACTCCGAATGAGAAAGGTACATACTCTGCGCACGTTTTTGGACTTTCACCGAGGATAACCCGTGCCACTTACCCACTATCCTTGTACATCTAAAGAATCATTTAACAAACCAACCCGTAGCTAGACTATGAAAATATTTTCACAAATATACATTAAACATGTATATAGATCCATCCATCAATATGAAGATCAACAAAAATCTTTCAAAAATATTTTCCTGTTTCCAACAAAATGTTTCCAAAACTGAGACTCAATTTGAAGGGTTAGCTCCAAACCTCCAAAACATAATTTGTCGAGATTTTTACAAAAAACAACCGTTTTCAAAACCACCTTTGAAAATCATACATCCACAAGTCATATGATGTAATAAACCAAGAAAAGAGAAAAATATGCCTTTTACTCTAAAAATAAGATTTATACATAAATATGGCATTAATGTATTTTTTATCCGGTGAAAATACATATAATTGCATGAAACACCCTTTAACAACAGTAGGGTCTAGAATCTTATTTCGGAGAGTCAAAACTCAAGACCTCAAAGATCGAACCTCATTGGAACGAGAATCTGTCCAGATATATACGAAGCCCCCGGCACCAACATCAAGGATCCACTGTCAGATTGCGAAAAATTGAGCCTTGGACCCATCTAAATCTAGAGAGAAGGCAGAGAAAACCAAAACTTAGCTTAGAAGCAACCTCCTACAAAATATCTCATGGCCTGATATTTATAGAAAAACACCAAAATCCACGGTTCAGTCGACTGGATGCCCAATCTTGTTGACTGGATGAGGCTACTGGAATGCCAAAATAAGCCTTGCCGACGTAGTCAGTCGACTGAATCCTAGTTCAGTTGACTGGATCCCTCCGTCTAGTCGACTAGACCGCTGGGAAAAATGATTCTTTGCGAGAAATAGAATTTTCAACCTTAAACCAAGCCAAACAAGCCTTAACGGAACCTGAACACACGTCAAAGATGTACCTAAAACATCACTGAGGTTATGGGGTAACTCGAATTCCATTAACACTTAAACATTCTCAAAATAAAATGGATCAGGGTCTCACATTGGGAATATAATTTTTTTAAAATTCTTCTTCTTCTTCTTCTTCTAAGAGATGTGTTGATTTTGGATTTTCTTCATCTTCCTGTACAGGAGTCGAAGTGGATGCTTGCGGTGTGGATTTAAATTGTTGTGGATTTAAAGATCTGTATAGTTGCTCTATAAATTCTTGTGATGGATTTTGTAATTTATATTTGGGTGGAGGTAATGGTTGGACTAAGGAGGGATTTGGTTGTAAAGAAGGTGACATTGGTGTAGCAGCTTTTAAATCTAAATTTTTTACCAAATTATAAATAGCATCTATTTTGGAACCTACCACATTAGCATCTTTGTGTGTAAGTTTTTTTAATCTATTAACACGTTCTCTCAGGGGTTGGAGATGAGTATTAGTATAATTATGTTATTGGGGCTGATGTTGGTTAGATTCGACAAAAGGACGAGTCTTTATACCATGACCTAATTGGATGGTACGACTAGGGGATGTATTGATTGTAATTCACTACCATCAGTAGTAGTCCATTTTTTCTCAAATGTATCAATAGATTTGGAAAAAAGAAATTCAGGTACATCTATTTTATTTTCAGGACAATAAATATTGAAATACCAAGGAAAAAATCTAATTGCAACATCAGAGTTTTCCGAAAATTGAATATATTCTTTTTTAACATCATATATTTCTTCTTGATCATGAAGATGTGTAAAAAATTGTCTATTTAATTTATTAGAAAATCTTGTATATTCTTGATCAATTTGTTGGATCATTTCTTTAGTAACTTTTGGAGTTTTGGGTGTAGATAAAACGTTGCTATTAAGTGTACTTAAATCAATGTCTATATTATCTGTAGGTTGAAAGTCTGGTGTATAGTAGACATGTTGAGGTGTTTGATTCTCAATTTAAATACCTATCATATTATAATCTCGAGGTGATCTGCTAAAAGTAGACCTATTTGGTGTAAGAAATTGATGAGATCTAATAGATCTAGATCAGACTAGAGAATTTTGGAAATGTATTGGTTCTGATTGTATAGAAGATGTACTAAGTTTAGAAGGAAATTAAATTATCACAAAATCATCTGGAAATTCTGTGATAGTATCTAGTTGAACTTGGTTTTGGGTTGATGATTGAGGTTGTGAGACCCGGACCCATCTTTTTTTGAGATCGTTATATATGTTGATGCGTTTCTTTCCATATATGTATCTCTGTGTTGCATGGATTATGTTTCCGTTGTAGAGCAGCATGATTTGTATAGGTGCTATACGTGTTAAGCATCCGGGGTTCAGTTTTGGTTTTCTTTTTCAGTTTTCTCTTCCAGTGATGACCGCTCGAGTGGTGAGGAGCTCGCTCAACAGGCTAGTGGCAGAGTGTTGGTCCAAGATGTGACCGCTCAAGCGGTGGGAGTGCGCTTGAGCGGGGTAGTTGCAGAGCGTGGCTCGGAGTGGGGTCCGCTCGAGCGGTGCTTGGGCGCTCAAGCGGTGGTGTGGCAGGGCCTATGTCGGCAAGGGGTCCGCTTGAGTGGTGCTTGGGCGCTCGAGCGGTGGGTCCTGGGTGTGAATTTATGTTGAAGGTAATAAATATCTTTTGAGGCTCAAAATATCTATTTTCAAGCAAATCTCTTTCTCTTTTCATTTTCTCTACCTTCTCTCTAGCTTTCGGGTGGCCCGGGACGTAGTTTTTTGCGGTTGGACAACAAATCCTTGTTGTTGGCGACGTGGGCTTCACATCCATCCGAACGAATTCTCGTTCCAACGAGGTTGGATTTTGAGGCATCAAGCTTTTAGCTCTTTGAGGTAGGATTGTAGACCTATTGCTGTTAAAAGGGTGATATATGTAATTATACTTGCTTTCACTCGGTAGAAATGCTTGAAATGTTGTTTACTTGTTTTAAACCTTGGTTTATGGGTAAAAGTGCATTTTACGCATTTTCTCGATCTGATACATGATTCGGATGTGTTGAGATCCGTAGTTTTCGAAAATTTTTTTGAAAATGAGGTGTTTTTATGAAAAAACATGATTGTAGAGGTTTGGAGCTAACCCTTGGGATTGGGTCTTAATTTTGCTAAACATATGTTGTTACATGCTTGTAGATCTCCATGTTGATGGATTGGATCCCTTTATATACATGCGATGTAAACTTGTTTTACGTATTTTCTTAAATGTTATCCATAGATGTACCGTGACAGTGGGTTTGGTTGAGTTGGGCTTCCATTGCTCCTTGGTGTAAGTCTAAAAACGTGCGCGGCGTAGGTGCTCTATTCTTTCGGGTTAGTCCCCGTAAATTGAGTGAGTGGGTTCTTTGTACCATCGGGCTCAGGTCCCGTAAATTATGCAGTAGGTGCTCTGTACCTTCGGGTTGAATCCTGTAAATTGAGTGGTTGGTGGGCGCTCTGGACCCTCGGGCTTGACCCGTAAATTGAGCAGTTATGATGTCGTGACTCTGTATAGAACTTGTCATTATCAAGCCTGTGGGCCTAGGATAATGGACGAGAGTCTATAGTTGTTACCTTTGTCGGTATGGCAGAGTCGGTACATAGGATCTCATTTTACTGTGTTCTCCTCGGTTTTATGACCCAAGTGGAGGAAAATTGTTTTATCGTTTTATTTTTCTCGATTGTGTGTTCCGAGTTAGAAAATATTGTTTTAATTCCGGTTGTATGATTCGGGTGAAGAAAGATCTTGTTCTTATTACTGTTTTATTACAGTTTTCCCTCAACTGTGGCGTGATATCTGTTAGAATGGTATATACATAGTTTGAAGGATGAAAATGTGAGTTTTATGAGATAAAACTGTTTTTGAGGCCCGTGTTAGCTTAGTGGAAAACTTGTGATTTTTGAGAGAAAAATTCTTTTTTGGCTCCTGTGGTTGAGCCCGTGTCTGTATAATTGTATAGCCTGCTTTACAGATTTATTGTCTTTTCCTATTGGGTTTCGGCTCACGGTGTGGGATTTTACTATAAAAATATTTTCAGGTGACCACGTGGAGTTGACCTAGAGGCTAGTGGTGATGGAGAGCTTACCGTAATTTCCCTGTTTTGAACATGTACTTATACATGTGATGCCTATGTCAGAAGGCTAATTTTGTACGTCTTTCGGCAATATATTTATTCATGTATGAGTTTGCATAATTTCTGTTTATGAGAGATAAAATTGGAGATTTTTATCCAAATGTTATAACATTTTACAGTTGATAATGTTCCAACTGCAAACCTTATTTTCTTAAATAACTGTTTTGGTGAATTTTCGCGTGACTCTGATTTTTTGGGTGTGACAGAGGTGGCATAATTTGAGAAAAATTCCACGTATTATTACCACAGTCATTGGCATCTTTTATTTAATGCCATTTAATTACTCTTGGTGTATATACTTGTGTTGTATTTGAATTAGATTGAAATAATGTGGTTGACCTATGAGGACTTGTAATTCCTTTGAACCTGCGGGCTGAGGTTGTTATAGTTTTAAGATACACTCTATAGGCAATTTGTAAATCTAACGCGAATTGATTCATATTATATCTTTTTGTTTGAATTTGTAAGGTCAATGTTTTTAAGATTGTTGGATTATGTAAAGATACTTCGATATTGGAAAAATATTTAAAGTATACTGGTTCATGAGCCAAACTTGTTTTCATGGTGCTTAAGAGAGCATCTGAATATGATAGATGTCTTGGATCAACTAAAGAACAAATAATTGATTTATTTAGATTTAGTTGGGTCATAGGTTTAATACCTACTTGGACTAAACCTAGGTGTAAAAAATTGAATTTTTGTTGAAATTTTTTTAATTAATTAAGCATCTAGCAATTGAAAAGTTTGATATTGATTTGTAACAGTTAAATTTGTTCTACAATTTTAATCTTATATGTTTGTTTTAATTCAATTTTTTTTATCATACAATTCATTTATATTTTTTCTAGGCATATTCTAATTTGTTACAACTTTTTTCATATTTTCTATTGCAATTTTACTTTGATTTATAATTTGTGGTGTTCTTGATGAATCTTCACTAGTAATGTTGTGTGTGAAAGATCTAATTAATTTCGCCATTACTGTAATTGCGCAAAATAACAGTAAAAAAGGGACGTGTGTTAGTATGTGAAATAATACCATTTTAGGACTCAAAAATGTTAAAATACTCCAAGATAGCTCAAAACACATTGTACGAGATTGGGACATATAATTACCATTTTGCCCTAGAGATCATTCCTAGGCTTAATTATGAAATCATGGTTAATGCATTATAATTAAATTTGGAGTAGTAAAATTTTATTAATTTCACATTGTTTATTTGTTAGGATTGGAAAAAGGGTACTCCATCAGTTAATGTTGGACCACAAGGTCGTGAGATATCGGTGGTACAATTTTTGGCTTATTTTTGTAGGTGAGTGCGCTATTTCATAAAAATTAAAATTAAAATAGTATTTTTTGTGCTATACTGAGCAAATGTTAGAATATAACTATTATTTTAGTTAAAATATATACTTTGTAGAAATATTTTTTCAAAATGGATCAAGATATTATGAAAGTGTTTGGAAAAAATGATTTTTGGTGGATCAAGGACATACCATTATTGTTTGGATGCCCAAGATGTTACCTAGTGTGTGGATGCTTGGTTGTGCAACATTTTTCTTCTTGCTATACATAACATGGGCGTGTAAATTGTCTATCCGAATGTATACAGACATGGTATATAAATTGTCTGTTACTAGACACACATGGTAGATAAATATGTGATCCTATCGTGAGATCAGAATGGTACCGTTAACAACTCCTAGTTGTAAGGTTAAACAACTCTTTGGCATACTTGATAGATTCGATTTTACTTGCTATGAAATATGATATTAAGAAATATTATTCTTGTGAATTGAAGAAAATTACAAGTAGTGGGATTTGTGCAAAAAAAAATTCTGCATTATTATATTATGTTGAAATTTTTTTATTTAATTAAACTTGAACTTAATCTATAACTGTTTCTTAAATTGTTTTACTTATTTATGCGATTATGAATAGTAACACTCACAAAATTTTTCATGTTGCTGGAGTAAATGTGCGGTCCACTACCGTATGACTTGGTTAACTATATAACCAGTGAGTTGAGTATTTGGAGCAAGACATTCATATATATATTTTTATTTATTTCATAAATCCAGTAAGTAGGTATAGGTTATTTTAGAACATGTTGTGATTTATGGAGTTTTCTAACTCAATAAAATAATATTTTTTTAACCTTATAATATAAAGTCTAAAAATCTTTTTGTGTTTTATAATTGTTTCCTTTTGTGACACCTTCCCGGTTTGGGGTGTTACGCAATTAACCACCATGGACTCACAAAACTTAACCTTGATTAAAAGTTAACCTTGAGGTTTGCATTGAGCCACACAAAAGTCCCGTACTCTCCAAGATATTTAATCGTAAAAAAATATTTTTATAATACTTTCTGTATAAGGGTATGTATATTTTACTCCCATATATTCTCTGTTTAGTTAAAAGAGTGGTATATGAGAAAATATATATTATTCTCCAACAACCACCATGGAAAATGTGCAAAAAAGTACAAAAGTTGTACTGTAGTTTGCTCCAAGGGATTTTCTTGGAACCAAACACCAAATTGCACTATCTTGGGACTTTTCTATATAAAAGTTGCAGTTCTATATGTTATGAATGTTTACTGAAAAATCATACTTTTTAGTTTTTTTTATTCTTGATCCCTGACACATTAATGAGAAACATTTGAGAAGTTTTTGCATTCGTGGTTTCATATTTAGATTTGTGATGAATGAATGCATAGTCCGTATAATCTATCCAGTATTTGACTCGGTGCGTGCTGTATAGAAGATTTGGTCATATGTTCTGATAGATTATATAGGCAGGCTCACAATCGCAATGGACCTAGACATTCCAATGGTACAATTGTAGCACATCGTTATAGTAGTTGGTCTTAGCTAGGTCTAACGGGTCGAATTTAGGTTTTGAGAATTCGATGTTCGAGCTCGATGTGTTAGTACACTTGGAGTGTTTTGAGTGAGATCAACGGGATGATCAATTCTATATTGACTATATAAATTGATCCGCATCCCGTAGTATCATGTATTGTACGAACTCTTAATCCCGAAGTGATTGATTTATTGTGTTAAGATAGTGTACAGTATTTTGAGTCATCAATGGTTGAGATTTTCTCCATGAGATCAATAATACCGATGAGTTTGGTACTGGCGTTGTTTGTCTGATGATCGATAATAAGCTAACGAAAATTACGTCCGACTTAGGTTGAGGAGTTCCCCATCGTGTGCTTTGCTTATAGGTTTAATTATGCTAAATTTGTACAGTGGATCTGCAGATCCGGCATATCGAAAGGTTAAGCGGTGTGGTTGCGAGGAGAAGAGGATAATTAAATCGGGTTGTCAATAACCTAATTTAATTATCGGGAATCCATATCTTAAACGTGGGGAGAATTCAGTGCATTTGATAATTAAAAACTCAAGACATAATTTGAGT
>JAOTRH010116258.1:0-46992 GCA_034768845.1 Heliamphora exappendiculata
AAAAGTCACCTATGTGAGTATGAAGTGGGGCCGCTTCTTTGAGAATTTGATAAGGCAAATTTCTCGAGAAAATACTTACAAAATCAGGAAGCGTGTTTGATGGCCAAAACGAACACAACTGTGAGAACGAAAACTTCGTTGTGGAAGTCGTTGTGTGAAGCATGTTGTCTCGGTTTACTGCTAAGGCGATACAGTTCAAGGCGGTACCGCTCACTTGTTTGCTGGTAAATCCGATAGGTTCTCACAAGAGAAGATTCAAGGCTAACAGCTACCTATCCTATGTAGGGACTTTCAGTTGTCTATCTCTCTTGCAGTCAGCTTTGTAATCTGGATTTGTACTCCCGCCAATTTCATTCATGGGGGGGATTGTTGGAATTTTGCGAATTCATTGGCCATTGAATTCCAGAACTCAATAGCAGAATTCAGTTGCAATTGAATTGGCCATTCAATTGGCAATTGAATCCTGAAAATCAATACCATTCATGGCTATTAATTCCTCTGTAATCCCCTCAATAATGGAAGGTCTATATATACTGTCATCCCATTTAGAGAAAAGGAGATAGAGAAGAAGTGACATAACAGAGAAAATTACAGCAGAGGTGAGAAAGGAGAGATACAATTCTCAGATTATATTGCAAGCTGTAAGAGAGAGAAAGACAGACGGAGTACGTTCGTAGTCGATCCTTGGTGGTGTTCCAACGATCGTGTAGCCGTTTTATCCTGGGAGAGTGACGCCGGTAGAAAATCTACAACACCCTCGGTAGGCAGTGAATCATTCATAAGAAAACTGCGATTGCAGGACTCGGTTTGTAAATTCTATTCCTGTTATTTCTGTTATTTTATTTTCCTGTAATTTCAGATTATTGTAATTATTGAAAGTTAATAAAGATGTATTTTTGGGATCGCCGATCATGTATATATTTTTGGCATTGGATTGTCTCCCAACAAAAAATACTGTAGCTTTAATCCAGTTCTTTGTTTTTCGACTGTTCTTCATTCTCATTTTTTTTTCGATTACATAAAATCAAAAAAAATTACATTGATCCTATGCCTCTGTAGAGTTCACAATCAATCTACCACGATCAACCCTCGTGGTTAAAAAAAATAATTAAATTAAATTATTATCCACGCATTTAATCAAACATGAAAATAAAAGATGATCATAAAACCGAGATTAGAACGCCTGCAAAATAAAGTTAGCAATAGTTCTAAAATTACCTAGCCCTCGATAACCGTAAACAAAAAATAAAACGGCTCTGATATCAATTGTTGGATGCAAAACTGTCAAGATTATTATTTTTGCAAACGATTTTTGATAAAAAAATTAACTGGACGAGCAAATTCCGAAACAGGCTCCAGATAATACTTTTGACAACGAATGATCAAAATAAAAATGATACAACCAAAGTTAATTTAGAAAAATACATTTTATTGTTCGATTCTTCAACTATAATTTGATGCCGAGTTAAAGCTTTTGTCAGATCTTCTACCGTATTTTCTTATGCGATCCTCAAACGTAGTGTGAACTACGGACTATCGAGAACTCGTACTGGCAGAATCCAGATATATTTAGTCTTGAGAGACAAAATATAATATATGATTTATCAATCATCTAAAATTGGTTCAGCCTATCCGCATATATATAGGGCTACAGCAGGAACTTGGGCAGTAATTATGAGTAAAACTTCTAGTGGAACACAGATACCTATCAGCGGTTTCTGTAATTATGGAAAGACGTAGCGGTTTCTGTAACTTCTATAAAATACTGAATTATAGTTCATACCACTAAAGAACTATAATTGCACTCTGACCCATAATCTCAAGATATTCTTGTATTGAGCTTCTGTTATTAAATACTTACCATTTCTCCCTACGTTAAGATTTTCGATACCCACCAATTAAATTTAATTACTGATAATTTATTTTAATTGGCATCTTGATATTCCTTAAACCCTTCCGCTTAACTTATTTGACTGCCGAATAATTAAATCTACCTACAGGGTTTGGTCCGGTTAAAACTTATAAGCTTCTTTAAGGGGGTATCGTCAATCCCGATCATTAGGGATGTGGATTCCGTCAATAATTAATATTTTCTATATAAATAATACCGCTATCCAACTCACCGGAAATTTAAACCCTTATAAGATCGCACCCTCCAATGAATCAAAATAATGAATATTAAAAATATTCAAATTAATAATTATTTTAAGATTAAGAGGATAAGCACTATTTATAATAACTTTGGGGTGTGAATTAATTTATATAGTCAGTATAAAATTAATTTTCTCAAATATTCCCTTCAATACACACAAAATGTACTAGTAAAGAGAGTCGAAATAATAGACGGCGCTATTATCTGTTTCCCGTAACTAAGACAAGCCTACTAAAACTCTGTGCTACAGTCGTACCAATGGTATGTCTATTTCCATATAAACTATTAACATAAAATTTATATTCTGCAAGAATCTAAAATCTAATCTTTTGTGTGTAAGCCGTGCTCTACACACCAGATTAAATACTATACAGAATATCGGATATTCATGCATAATATTGAAACAATGATACACATACATTACTCATAAAGATTTTTATAAAATAAAAAATTAATTTTATTAAAATAAAATTAAATACTAAAACATGATTTTCAGTATACTAACCATAACAGGTTTAACATGTATTGTGTTATTATTTTTGGCTTGTGTGACTTTCATGTGAATATATAGACAGTGGGCTAGGCATTTTTTTAACAAGCTTTGTTAGATTTGTAGATGTGCGTAGAGATCTGAAAAAATTAATTTGGGAATATTTTAAAATTTTAAATTTTTTTTGGGAGAGTGAATTTTAATTTAATCAATGTAAAATATTAATTACAATGGTGTAAATACATATTAGTGGATCAAATGAATCATGGATGCATGTGGGGGTATTATGTGCATACATACATGGGTGAGTGGGGTGGGATTTTATGCCACAGGTTGTAGAAGAAGCCTCTTCCCTCCCGTCCCCTCCTCTCTCTCTCTCTCTCTCTCCATTCAAGACCTTGGAGCTTTCTTCCTTTCTTCTCCATTTTTAGAGGTTAAAGACTTGGAGTTGGGTAAAGTGCCAACAAGAAGAAAAGTTGCTCTACTCGATGAGGGCTACACATTCAACCACGCAAAAATTTGATTTGGCAAGTTTCGATTTTTCGGGTGTGTTCGAGTTTCGATTTTTTAATTCTAAACAAATGAGATTGGTTGTATGATTGTAAATATTGAGTTTAGAATAAATTTTGGATTTGGATGAAATTATTGATATGTTGTGGATATAAATCCCTAAGATAGAGGTTATGCACACAAGGTTATGTTTTGATGAACAAAATAATTTTGTTAATGTACCAGAATAATGTGATGTGGATAATGTGGGTTTGATTAACTCACCGGTGAAAGGCCAAAAATTTATGCAAGATTGGGTGCCTTCCCATTTGGTTAATCCCATAAAAGAGTGCATGGGTGCTCTACCTTTCGGTTAAGTCGTAAAAGAGTATAGGGGTGCCCTACCCGTCGGTTAAATCATAAAGGAGTGCGATTATGTAGAAAATTATAAAACCTATATAATAGGTTATCTATTGGTACCTTAAGGTGGCTCGGTAGTGAGGTCAATATATAGGAGTTTATAATTGTCAATTGTTACCTAGAATGGCAAGTCGGTATCTAACTAAACCCATGGTTGAATATTGAGTGTTGATGATTTATGTAACTCAATCTTGGTGATTTTTAAACTCTTGAGAAGATTTGAATCAATTGAATATGCGATTTAGATATCTTGGAAAAAAGAATTTGGAAAGTTGGTTTATGTTAGTGTGTTCATATGATTACCAATTATATGTCATGCATCCATCCATCTTAGTTTTAGATTTTTATTGAGTTTTGGCTCACATTGTTCAAAATAAAAATTTTCAAGTGTTGGAGGCGATTATGTGCCGTAGGAATGATAAAGGAAATTGGATTGTTGGGTTTTGGATAACATCATTACTTTTTGATATGTTTTGTAACCAAAAACTTAAGTGTTGTAAGGCCTTAAGGTCAATTCTCCTTAAGGCCAATTCTCATGTAATTAAATGTATGTTGATGGTGTGCATCCTCAAGGAGAGGTTTTTAGATTCTAATTTTGATGAATTCTCGTGTTTTTTTATGAATACATATGTTGATTCCTTAATTTAAAGGTTTTGGATTTCTATCCTTATCAAATTCTATGTTTTTTCAATGCCCTAGTACCTTCTACATGCATGAAAATAGATTTAGGAGAGTGTACGGGTTTCAAAACATCAAAATAACCAAATTGGTGCCAAACCGATTGATGGACCGATTGAGCGATCCATCGGTGTGACTATAGTTTTTCTGTTGCAAGCTCGAGGTGCTGTGAATAGCAGCAGACCGATCGAGTGGTCTTTAGACCGATCGAGCAGTCTGTCTGTGACTATTTTCTAATTTCCAACCTTTTGCTCCAGTTTTAAAATTGGCACATCACTTTTTTCTCAAATCTTTTTTGGATGGAACAAATACTGACTCATTGGTTGAGACAATAAAGGTAAAATTCATTTGAGTCTATTCGTCAATATTTATAAACTACGTTGCATATGACATTACATGTTAGAGTATGAATCTGGTGGGTTTAGTTGTTAGGGTTGTATACTAAAAGCCATACTTTGTGTAATGGTTTTGATATTGATTTTATTTATTATTAAAATCTATTTTTTCATTTTCAATGAGAATTTGTAGAGGCAACGTTTTCTCTGCAATATTTATTTAATATTATACATGTGTGTTTTTTATTATACATAATAGATTATCTGGTGTGTAGAGTTTTGTGAGACCCTGGTCCATTTTTTTGGCATTTTTTTTTCGCGCGTTTAGCATTTTTGTTTTAGCATGTTTAAATGCTTTTTGATGCATGATCGGGGTTAGATATGCATGCGGGACAGGTTCTCGGGGCCGTGGGGTGTTACGGTGCAAATTTCAAAAATTTAAAAAAAAAAGATATTTTGAAGGCCTATAAATATCTAGAGTTATATATTTTCAAAATATATTTTAAAAACTTCTCTAGTCAATTTTTTTTTCTCTCTGCCTTTTCTCTAAGTTCTCGGGGGCCCGAGGCTCGGTTTCTAACGATTAGACAGCGAATTTCTGCTATTGGCACTGTGGGCTACGCGTTCATCAGGATAAAATTCTATTCCAGCAAGGCTCAGTTTTGCACGTGGTTCGAGGCGTCGAGTTTTTAACTCACCGAGGTAGGATTCTATACCCTACTATTGTATAAGGGTGCTTCGTGAAATCGTGTGTGGTTTTAACGGTTAGATTGATGTAGATATGAATTTATTTCAAAGTTGGGTTTTTGGGCTAAAAATTGTTTTTCGGCAATTTCGATGGATGAAATCAGGTGTCGAGTGTTTCTTTCGTGGTCTTGGTGTTAGCCCTAGAAATGTATATGTCCAAGGGTGTTGGATGGGTGTTTGGAGGCGTTGATTCGAGGTTTGGAGGGTTGAAACCGTGGCTTAAACACGGTTCCCGTGGGAGGCCAGTCGACTGGACTTGGGAGTTCAGTCGACTGGATCTTGAGTTTGGGAGATCAGTTGACTGGACCTGGAGGTCAGTCGAATGGGATGTTTCTGTTTGGGGTTCAGTCGATTGGACCTGGGAGTTCAATCGACTGGATCTTGAGTTTAGCAGATCAGTCGACTGGACCTGGAGGTCAGTCGACTGGGATGTTTCTGTTTGGGGTTTAGTCGATTGGACTTGGAGGTCAGTCGACTGAAATGTTTCTGGTTTAGGTTTTTCATGCTTTCGAGCATGTTTTCAGTCGACTGGGCGTGGGGGCCAGTCGACTGGGGTCTTTTGTGGGCGTTTGGTGTTCGTTTTGATGGTTTTGGTTGGGTCCTTGGTTTCCCATTAGTTTTCTATGGTATTCAGTTGATTAATTGTGGGATTAGACGACTGAAATACCGTTGGATTCTTTTTGGGATTATGTTGATTGTGTAGTGGCTTTAGGAGTCGTGTTGTGGCTTCGGGTGTTTTTGTGGTGCCGTCCTCAGTGTGATGACATGGTTAGTTTTGGGTGTTGGGGCACGATTGTGTATGTGCTGGTTATGTGCGGGACGTGTGGGTCCATGGTTTGTTTTAAAGGTGAGTTTTGATGAGAACCGTTCTATGGGAGGTTCAGGTGTTGTCCTCCGGGTTAGATGTTAGTTGTCCTTGTGTGTGGACGGGTCGTTCGGGTGATGTCTTGACGGGTGGCATTGTGTTGTATTTCTATACATAATTATGTGCATTTATAACTATTTATTTATGTATGGATTATATAATTTGATTACATGATTTTGGTATCATTACGTGTACCGTGATTGCATGCTTGAAAACTCAGAAGTTTTATAGGCATGGTTATGTGGAATATGAGGAACGGATGCACGTGATGCATGTTGCATGAGTTACAAGTGTTGTGTGAGTCACGTGTGTAGCATGTGACGTGGTTTGTGTAATGTAGTGATAGTACGTTGCTTTATGCATTTAAACCCTGGTTTAGTATGCATGTTTTGATGCGGTCTTATCCCGTGGTATACGATTTTATCCCGTGGTTTAGGCATGTGTAGGAATTCCTGTTAATATGTAGATTTGTATATGTTTGCATATGTGGGGCGAATTTGGGACCCTCGATGAAAGTCCGTAAAGATGTGTATATGAGGGGCGAACAATGGTCCCACGATAAAAGTCCATGAAGATATTCATTGGCTCTAGCCAACAAGGCCTTATTAAGGGCGGATAATGGTCCTACGGTGAAAGTATGTAAAAATGTGTGATGAGGGCGTATATGGTCCTATGGTGAAAGTCCATGAAGAGGTGTGTTGCACGGGTTGCATGCGTTGTGTGTGTTGCATAGTTGGGGGCTGTGGTCTTTCGGTGAAAGTCTGAGAAGATACATGGATTGCATGAACTGCATTGTGGGATGGATAGACTAATTTTTAAATTATTTTATGAGTCGTGTGAATCGCGATCTAAAAACCATTTTCTAACTGTTTTCAAGGCTCATGTGAGTGAGTCAAAAGATGGTTTATATCCTCGCTATCCCGTTTGCATGTAAAAATTATTTTAAAGGCTTGAAAGAGAGTCTAAAACTATACCTCATTTTTCTAGCATGCTTAGCTTATATTGCATGTGTCGTCTAGTTTCTGCTGGGCTTTGGCTCACGGTGTGAGATTTGATTTTTTTCAAGTACCAATCACGCAGGTTGATTCGGAGGTGCTGGAGAGGTGGAAGAGTTGTAGTCTTCCTTTTTGTTCTTTCTGTTACACGTATGTTGTAACATATTTTTTTGGTATTGAAACCGTGTAATGTATGTCGTTTGGCGATTATATAAAATGCATGTATGATTTACTTTGAGAGTGTATTCTCGGGTTGGTTATGTGTGGGTGTTTCACGTGACCCGGAGTTTGGGGCGTGACAAGTTTGGCTTATACACAGAAGACCGAATTATCAGTTCTTATAGAATATTAGTGTTTTTTTGTTCACATTTTTATATGAAACTGGACACACCATCGGTAGGGTTATAGCACAATATTTTAATAGATTTATCTTAATTATGGGAAATAGTATAGTTCTGACTTACTGTGGTAGTATACTTTGTGTGTATTAAATAGGATCTTGTTGTGGTATTTATTTTAATACTGACTATATAAAATAATTAATAACCTATGATTATTATAAGTGTTTATACTCTTAATACCGAAATAATTAATAGACACGTATCTTTAGTGTTTGTTATTTTGATTCATTAAATAGTGATATCATTTACGGGTCATTATACTCGGTGAATTGGATAATGACACTACGTATATGGCAAATATTAATTATTGACAGAATCTACATCCCGACATAGGGATTGATGATACCCCCTTAACGAAACTTATAAGTTTTGATTATGTCAAATCCTGTAAGTGGGTTTTGTAATCCGATATATAAAATAAGTTGAGTGAAAAATCTTAAAGAATTATAAGAAATCGATTAAACATAACTATCAGTAATTTAATTTAATCGACAGGTATCTATAATCTTAATGTGGGGAGATAAATAAGTATTTAATAACAAGGATTTCGAAAGATAATTTTTGAGATAAGACTGTGAGTGCAATTATGATTATTTAGTAGTATGAATTGTAATTTATATCTTTAAGAAATTAATTTTTGGTAGAATTAGATTTTTCAAATTATATAAGGAGCTCGAATCTTATTTACTACGTAGGTCCCTACTGTAGCCTATATATACAGCATTATAACCCTCGAGTCTTATTTACTACGTAGGTCCCTATTGTAGCCTATATATACAGCATTGTAACCCACGACAGCCAAATTTTGACCATTAGGGTTTTCGCACTCTTGTGAAAATTAGACAGAAAAAGGAGGCAACCATGTCAGGATTAAAACACGAAGGATTAGAGTCCATACTCTCTTTGGGTTTTGGTTTACGAGAATACGGTAGAAGATATGAGGTACAAACGAGATCAAATCAGATAGATCTCGAAGATATAATCTATATTTCGCTTGTTGGGTTTACTAGGTTTGTTGTCGTTTTTGTTCAGGATATGTTAGGGTTTCCCATCAAGATGCCCATCCGGACGGTTATGAGCAACAATTTTTTTGGGTTTGATTCCTATACGCTATCATCGGTTCTTGAGATTTTTGTCCCCTTCATTAGTTTCCCCACTAAACCCACCCAAATATGTATAAAATGTCCCTATTTAATATTTTTAAGGCAATAATAACAGAAAGATGTTAACTATAGTTAATCATGGAACAAGTGTTTACTCCATTAAGTATGAGTCAGGTTTGTATTTATGGGTCATGATCTCAACCCGTCCTGATTCAATGTAAAATAATGTCTCTATTTGATATTGAAAAATGCTAAGTACACAAACAAGACTCACAAATTCATATACATTTTTCTCAGATGAAGTGAGTCCACACAATTGTAAGACTCGCCTCATAGAAAAGGAGTGTGTTCAGATATGTGCTTGAGCCTGTGCATGTAGCAAAGTTAATTCATGTAAGAATTTTTATATTATAGAAAATTTATAAGTGGCCTACATAGGTATTCATAATTATTTGTATAACTTAATGAGTGATAGAAAAAGAATCTTCCCATTAATTATAAGATTATTGCTGAATAATCACATCTATTATGAATAGGTGTATCTATTATGAAAAGTTGCAATCCTTATTGTCACGCCTCCAAAACTGAGGTACGTGAACAACTCACGAAAGCCCACCAAGATAGATCAACTCACAAGAAAAACCTTTAATAAAACCCGTTTTACATCCCTTGTCCCTAACAAGATTATTTGAACCAAAATAATTTTTAAAAAGAGAGTTAAACCATTGAAAAGAAGACTCTCGGGATTTCAATTTGAATATAAAGGGGTCTCAGAATGGAGCCCAGATGAAAATATACTTTTATTTAAAGAAACAAAATTTCAGACCCTGCCCAGCTCGAGCGGGCTCACCTAGGTTTTATTAAAAGTTTTCCTTGTGAGTTGATCTATCTTGGTGGGTTTTTGTGGGTGTTCATGTACCTCAATTTTGGTGGTGTGACAGATTGGTATCAGAGTTTTAGGTTTGAATACCTAAGAGCCTATCGGGCGTTGTTGCATCACATTGTGAGGATAATTGTATGTTCTTGATACGTATGTGTTAGTATGCTTTGATGACAATAGTATGATGAAATATGATACATGTGAACTATGTGTTGTACGTGGGTATGGAGGTTGAATCTTGAGATTGACGTGTCTTGCCTTTGGACATCTGGATTAACGAACTTGGAGGTCGAGTTAGAAACGCGTTTGGCCGATGTGATTTCTAGCAAGGAATCTGAATGGGTTACCCAGATTGACGTGTCACTCTTGTTGGTACTCCTTGGTATGTGGAATGTGTTTACATGATTTTTTAATATTAAATATTTACATGATTAATGTGAACATTCATCGGAAATAAAATGTTAAGTTGAACTCTATGTTAATATGTTTTGTAATTTCTTTCATATAGAAGCTATGCCTCTAAGGCTAGGGCAAGGCCGGGGTCAAGGTCGTGGTATAGGCCGTGGGGATGCACCAATGATCCTTAACTTTTTGGAAATAGATGTATACTTTAAATTTTGTGGATAAAATTTGTTTAAGGGGAATAGGTTGTAATACCCCATATTTTCGATTAGTACGGTAGAATACTAAAGGACACAATAACATCACTTATGACCCGTAAACTCTTGAACACAAAAAAAGGATTTGTAGAGAACTTAACGAGTCTAGGCCCAAAAACTAAAAAGAGGTCCAAAACAAATAAAGGTCAAAATAAGAAAGGACCAAGCTAAATAAATATACGAATAAAGAATGTCCCAAATTCAAGAAAAGGTTTAAACAAAAAAAGACCCAACTTAATTAAAACTCGTTGTAAACAACAAATTTCGTGTCCAAAAATCACGACAGAAAATCATAGGACCAAATTAAACTTTTATTGAATTTAAAATGGATTAGAATCTCTAATGAATGTCTAAATCAAAAGAAAAAAAAATCTTCTGATTATTCCCTTCAAATGTTGACTCGAAAATTTGACAGCGTTTTCCCGAATCAAAAGTCAAAATATCTTTTGAATTTAGTGGAGAATGATAAAACTTGGTTGAGAAAGATCTTCTTGTTGGAGACAATACTGCCAAGATCATTGTTTTTGTAAAATGATTTTTGGTAAAAAAATTAACTGGATGGACAAATACCAAAATGGGCTCCAGATAAAAATTTTGACGTCGAACGATCAAAAATAAACCCGTGCAACCAAAATTAATTTAGAAGAATACCTTTTGTTAATCTAATCTTCAACTACGACTTGTTTCCGAGTTGAAACTCTAGTCAGATCTTCTACTATATTCCTTTACGCGATCCTCAAACGTAGTGTGGGTTACGATCATTCGAGAACTTGTACCGGCAGAACTCCGATATATATAAGTCTTTGAAAGACAAAAATAATATCTCAATGATAATGATATATGAACTATCAATTATCAATGTCAAACTGGTTCAGCCTATCTGCGTATATGTAGGGTTACAGTAGGGGCCTGGGGAGTAATTATGAGTTAAACTTCTAGTGGAGCACAGACACCTACTAGAAGTTTCTGCAAATATGGAAAGACATGCAGCAGTTTCTGCAATTTTCATAAAATTCTGAATTACAGTTCACACCACTAAAGAACTATAATTGCACTATGACCCATAATCTCAAGACTTTCTTGCATTGACCTCCTGTTATTAAATACTTACCATTTCTCCCAACGTTAAGATTTTCGATACCCGCCAATTAAATTTAATTATTGATAATTTAATTTAATCGGCATCTTGATAATCCTTAAGCCCTTTCGCTTAACTTATTTGACCACCGGATAATTAAATCCACCTGCATGGTTTGCCCCGATCAAAACTTATAAGCATCCTTAAGGGGGTATCATCAATCCCGATCATTCGGGACTTAGATTCGATCGATAATTAATATTTGCCATATAAATAATACCGCTATCCAACTCAGCGGGAATATAGACTCATAGAAGATTACACCATCTAATGAATCAAAATAACGAATATTAAATATATGCAAATCAATAATTATTTCGAAATTAAGAGGATAAGTATTATTCAAAGTAACCTTGCGGTGTGAATTAATTTATATAGTCAGTAGTCAATACTAAATTAATAACCCCAAATGTCCTGTTCAATACATACAAAGTGTACTGGCACATAGAGTTGGAACAATAGATGACGCTATTACCTGTTTCCCGTAACCAAGTTAGGCGTACTAAAATTCTGTGCCACAGTCATACCGATAGTATGTTCATTTTCATCTAAACTGTGAACATAAAACTTATATTCTGCTAGAACCTAAAATCTAGTCTTCTGTGTGTAAGCCGTATTCTACACACCAGATTGAATACTATATAGAATATTGGACATCCATGCATAACAAAGAAATGATATGCATACATTACTCATAAAGATTCTCATAAAATAGAAAAATAATTTTTATTAAAATAAAATTAAACACTAAAAACATGATTTTCTGTATACCAACCATAACAATCTCCCACTTATACTCAAAACTATGCTGCCATACATCTGACTCCCATGCTCTCTACTAGACTATCAAAAGTCTTAGCCGGTAAGTTCTTTGTAAAAGGATCTACAAGGTTGTCTCCTAATGCAATCTTGGTCACAGCAACACCACCTCTCTGTACAATTTCTCGTATCAGGTAATACTTACGCTCAATGTGCTTGTATTTTTTATGGACCCTTTTCTCCTTCGAGTTTGCAACCGCTCCGCTATTGTCACAGTAAACTGTAATAGCCGACTGAACTGAAGGCACCACGTTTAGATCCAACAAGAAGTTCCTGAGCCAAACGGCCTCCTTCGCTGCTTCAAAAGCTGTTACATACTCGGCTTCCATGGTGGAATCAGCAGTACATGATTGCTTGATACTCCTCCAACTTATAGTCCACCCCCTAAGGTAAACACATATCATGAGGTAGACTTACGGGAATCCCTCGCAGACTAAAAATCTGAGTATGTGTACCCCAAAGGTATTAGACTGTCTGCCTGGTAACCAACATATAATCCTTAGTCCTTTTCAGGTACTTGATTATATTCTTTATCGCAGTCCAATGCTCATTTCCTGAGTTAGACTGATATCTGCTAACCATGCTAACGGCAAAGAAGATATCGGGTCTAGTGCAAAGTATAGCATACATAAAGTTTTCTACTGTCGAAGCATAAGGAATCGCCTTCATCTTCTCTTTCTCATCAGATGTCTTAGGACACTGATCCTTGGATAGAGTGATTTCATGTCTGAAAGGGAAAAACCCTTTCTTGGAATCCTGCATGCTAAAATGAGCAAGGATATCATCGATATACTTTACTTGTGATAAGCCCAACATCCTTTGTTTATGATCTCGCACAAGCTTGATTCCAAGGATGTGACTAGCTTCTTTCAAGTCCTTCTTATTGAACTGCCCAGATAACCATACTTTAACCGTAGATAATGTCCCCACATCATTTTTGATGAGAAAGATATCGTCTACATAAAGTACAAGGAAGATCACCATGCTTTTGTCACGCTTCTTGTACACACATGACTCATTCGGACTTTGATCAAAATCATAAGATTTTATAGCTTGATCAAATCGAGTGTTCCAAGACCTCGATGCCTGCTTAAATCCATAAATGCATCTCTTAAGCTTGCACAACATGTGCTCTTGGCCCTTTGCTATGAATCCATCTGGTTGTATCATATAGATACACTCGTCAAGACTTCCGTTAAGGAAAGCTGTCTTGACGTCCATTTTCCAGATTTCATAATCGAAATGGGCAGCAATGGATAAGAGAATCTGGATACACTTAAGCATGGCTATTGGCGAAAAAGTTTTCTCATAATCGATCTCTTCTTTCTTAGTGAACCCTTTAGCACAAGCCTAATTTTGAAGGTTTCAACCTTCCCGTCTACTCCTCTCTTCCTCTTGTAGATCCACTTGCATCCAATGGATTTTATCCCTTCGGGTGGTTCTATAAGTTTCCAGACCTGATTGGAATACATAGATTCTATCTCTGAATTTATAGCCCTTTGCCAAAGATCTGCATCTTTGTCTTGTAGTGGTTCATTGTAGTTATAGGGCTCGGTATCCAGTTCTATCGGGATACTGTCAAAAGACTCTCCCAACAACATCTACTGGTCAGGTTGATGAGGAACGCTCCAACTACGACGAGGCACTACCTGTGTCTCTATACCAGCAGTAACAGGCTATGCAGAATCTAAACCCTATGCATCAGCACCCTGTTCTTGATTTGCACATATCCCGATAATCCTCTCACTACGACGAGATAATAGAATATCAGTGACTTGTGATTCCTCTTCCGTTCTACTAGTATTTTCTCTCAGTTCTTCCAGAATAATTTTGCTTTTGGGCCTTTGATCCATAGTATAATCCTTTTCAAAGAACCGGGCATTGGTACTAACAATGACCTTCTGATCCTTAAGAATATAAAATAGACAATCTTTCATTCCCTTGGGATACCCTACAAAGAAATAGACTTATGTACTGGATACCCCCAAATCCGAATGTGTTTTAGACTAGGTTTACGTCCAATCCATAATTCTATGGGAGTAGAAGGCGCTGACTTAGAAGGTACCATGTTCAGAATGTAAGCCGCTATCTCTAAAGCGAGTCTCCAAAACAAATCTGGTAAATCTGAATAACTCATCATTGACCTTACCATCTCCATAAGAGTCCTATTTCTTCTGTCTACTACACCATTCTGCTGTGATGTGCCAAGTGCAATCAATTGGAATATAATCCCCTCTAATTGTAAGTAGTCCTTAAACTCTCCAAAGAGGCATTCTCCACTACAGTCAGATCGTAGTGATTTGATACTTTTATCCAGACGCTTCTCCGCCTCCGCCTTGAATTCTTTAAAATTTTCAAAGCATTCAGACTTATGGTGCATTAGGTAAATGTATCCATACCTTTAGTAGTCATCAATGAAACTGATGAAGTACTCAAAGCCACCTCTAACCTGGATTGTCATAGGACCACACACATCAGAATGAACTAGTTCCAAAGGTTCTTTAGCTCTATAGCCTTTGCCGAAAAGAGCCTCTTGGTCATCTTACCCTCTAAGTAAGATTCACAGACTGGAAGTTCCTCTACTTCCAATGAACACAAAGGTCCATCTACTACCAGTCTGTTTATTCTTTTTAGATTAATATGATCCAAGCGTAAGTGCCAAAGAAACGTTTGATTTTTTAAAGAAGGAAACTTTCTCTTATATGGTAAATTAGATGTGCTATTCATTTTAGTTAGTTGTATTGTAGGAGAGACTGGAGTAATAATATAAAAATTATCCACCATTGTACCAGTACAGATAACCCGTTTATTATCCTTAATAACCACAGAGTTATTAAAATAAACAAAATATCCGTCTTTAGCCAATTTAGTAATGAAAACTAAGTTCCTCCTAATGGCAGGTACATAAAGATAATCTCTCAATATTAAACGGGTAATACATCTATATTACCACATAAGAGAAAATTTACTTCTTTAATGATCCAAACGTTTCTTTGGTACTTACGCTTGGGTCATATTAATCTAAAAAGGATAAACAGACTGGTAACAGATGAATTTCTGAGTTCATTGGAAGTGGAGGCACTTCTAGTATGTGAATCTTGTTTATAAAGGTGAAGCCTTTACTGCATTTTAAAAACTATCTCGAAAGATTCAAAATGAAAAAGATTTTCAAATCACAAGTATCAGAAGTGACCATAGTAGGGAATTTTAAAACAAAGATTTTAAAATTTTTGTGATGAAAATGACATAGACCATAACTTCTTTACTCCTGCAACCCCTCAACAAATGGTGTTGTTAGTAAGAATAGGACCCTTGAAAAAATTGATAGAACCATGCTATGTAAAAATAATCTACTTAGGTGCTTCTGGTTCAAGACAGTCAACACAACTTGTTATATTATGAACAAAGCCATGATTCGAACTTCTCTTAAGAAAATTCCACAAGAGCTATGGAATAGAAGAAAAATCCAACATCAACTATTTTCATTTTTTTGGTTGCAAGTATTTTGTTTTGAACAATAACAAAGAGCTTTTGAAAAAGTTTGATGCAAAATCTGATGATGGTATTTTTCTACATTATTCTATATCTAGTAAACCCTATAGAGTTTTCAACAAAAGGATCCTTGTTATTGAAGAGTCCATGTAATACCCTGATTTCGAACAATAAAACTCCACAGAAATCAAAACGAAAACAAAATTTTATTTGTAAAGCAATTAATAAAATATACTATTTTAAACCAAGAAGGGTACCTCCGTGCTTCTCCAACCAAAAACCTTCTTTCGACACAAACTCAACTTTTTCACACAGTGGCTGTATGCTCGAGTGGACTCTCCACCGCTCGAGCGGTGAGACACCTGAGAGATTTATAAGCAAAAAATCAAAAAATCTTCCCAAGTCTAAAAAACACACTTAAAAATCTTTTTTTTTGAACTAGGGTTTGAACAAATAATATATTTGGAACAAAAAAAATTTTATGTGAAAAGGAAATTACTCTTTCGACTCGAAATGAATCTAATAAAGCGTCGAAACCTATAGGAAAACATCCAAACATATGGAAACGAAAAAAAATTAACGAACCCAAGATTCCTCTCATGGATCATACAAGATGCATGCATTGAAATAAACGCCCCAAGGCTTACAGTATAAGTTTTCTATTCCCAAAACATTATACATCCGAAACATAGATCAACCAAAAAGCAAAACTAAGAAAAGTCTTCTGCCACCTCTAGCTTCTCTAGATCATCCTGCGTAATCATGTGTACCTGAAAAAGATTTTCAATCCCACACCGTGAGCCGAGCCTCAATAGGAAACAACCTAGCATAAAGTAAAAGCAGAACATACTATCACAAATATAATAATAATATTCTAACTCGCACAAGCCTCAATTACAATTTTGTATTAATCACAATAATTCACAAGCAACACATACATTTTCACGGGCTCCCACCGTAGGACCAAAATCTGCCCCTCAGTATGCAAATCTTCACGGGCTTTCACCATAGGACAAATATTCACCCCTCATTATGCAAATCTGTTTGAGGTAAAACTGTCAAAATTATTATTTTTGTAAATAATTTTTAATAAAAAATAACTAGACAGGTAATTGTCGAAACAGGCTCTAGATAAAACTTTTGATGCTGAACAATCAAAATAAAAACCCGTGCAATCACAGTTAATTTAGAAGAATACCTATTTTTGGTCGATTCTCCAACTACGATTTTGGTTCTGAGTTGAAGCTCCCGTAAGATCTTCTGCTGTATTTTCTTATGCGATTCTGAAATGTAATGTGGGCTACGAACGTCCGAGAACTTATACCGGCAGAACCTGATTAGCTTTAGTCTTGAAGATAAGTTATGAATTTGGTTCAGCCTACCCGTATATTTATAGGACTACAATAGGGACCTGTGGAGTAATTATGACGAAGACTTCTAGTGTAACCTAAATACGTATCTAGCGATTTTCGCAATTAAGTAAACCTCTCAGCTGTATCAGTAATTATGAAAACCTTACAAGGATTTTCGTAATTTTTATAAAATACTAAATTATTGTTCACATCACTAAAGAACTATAACTGCACTCTAAGCCATAATCTCAAGATCATCTTGTATTGCACTCATATTATTAAATGCTTAACTCATCTCCCCACATTAAGATTTTCAATGCCCGCCAATTAAATTTAATTACTGATAATTTAATTTAATTGGTATCTTTAAATTTCTTAAATCTTTTCGCTTAACATATTTGACCGTTGGATAATCAAATTCACTGGCCCGGTCAAAACTTATAAGCTTCCTTAAGGGGGTATTGTCAATTTCGATAATTCAAGACGTGAATTTCGTTAATAATTAATATTCACCATATAAATAATACCGCTATCTAACTCACCGAAAATTTAGACCCATATAACATCGCACCCTGTAATAAATCAAAATAACGAATATTAAATATACATAAATAAATAATTATTTCAGGATTAAGAGCATAAGCACTATTCATAATAATCTTGGGGTGTGAATTAATTTATATAATCAGTTTAAAATTAATTATCCCAATGTGTCACATCCAATACACACAAAGTGTACTAGCACAGAGAGTTGGAACAATAGACGATACTATTATCTGTTCCCCATAACCAAGACAGGCATTCTAAAACTCTGTGTTATAGTCGTACCGATAGTATGTCCATTTTCATCTAAAATGTGAACAAATATCTTATATTCTGCAAGAACCTAAAATCTAATCTTCTGTGTGCAAGCTGTACTTTACACACCAGATTAAATACTGTACAGAATAATGGAGATTCGTGCATAACATTAAAGAAATGATATTGCATACATTACTCATTAATATTCTCATAAATTAAAATTTTAATTTTATTAGAATAAAATTAAATACTAAAAATATGATTTTTAGTATACAACCCTAACAATCTCTTACTTATACTCAAAATCATGTTGTCATACATCTGACTCTCATACTCTCTACATGACTATCAAAAGTCTTAGCTGGTAAGCTCTTTGTAAAACGATCTGTAAGGTTGTCTCCTAATGCAATCTTGGTCACAGTAACATAACCCCTCTGTACAATTTCTCGTTTTAGGTGATGCTTACGCTCAATATACTTTTCTTTCTTGTGGATTCTTAGTTCTTTCAAGTTTGCAACCGCTCTGCTATTATCACAATAAAGTGTAATAGTCGACCGAACTAAAGAGATCACGTATAGATCCAACAAGAAATTCTTGAGCCAAACGACCTCCGTGGCTGCTTCAGAAGCTGCCACATACACGGCCTCCATGGTCTCAGCAATACAGGACTTCAGAAGCAAGTCACATCCTTGAGATTAAGCTTGTGCGAGATTGAAAACAAAGGATGATGGGGTTATCACAAGAAAAATATATCGATGATATCCTTGCTCATTTTAGCATGTAGGATTCCAAGAAAGGGTTTCTCCCTTTCAGGCATGGAATCATTCTATCCAAGGATCAGTGTCTTAAGACACTTGATAAGATGGAGAAGACGATGGCGGTTCCTTATGCTTTGACAATAGGAAGCTCATGTATGTTATGCTTTGCACTAAACCCAACATCTGCTTTGCTGTTGGCATGGTTAGCAGAAATCAGTCTAATCCAAGGCAGGAGTATTGGACTGCGGTAAAGAATATAATCAAGTACCTAAAAAGGACTAAAGATTATATGTTGGTTTACCAGGCAGACAGTCTAGTACCTTTTGGATACACAGACTTAGATTTTTAGTCAGACATGGAGCTTGCATTAAAAGACAACCTTGCAGATCTTTACAAAGAACTTACCGGCTAAGAATTTTGATTGTCATGTAGAGGGCTTGGGAGTCAGATGTATAGCAACATAGTTTTTAGTATAAGTGGGAGATTGTTAGGGTTGGTATACTGAAAATCATATTTTTAGTGTTTAATTTTATTTTAATAAATTAATTTTCTATTTTATGAAAATTTTAATGAGTAATGTATGTATATCTTTTCTTCAATATTATGCATGGATGTTCGATATTCTGTATAGTATTTAATCTGGTGTGTAGAGTACGGCTTACACACAAAAGATCAGATTTTAGGTTCTTGTAGAATATAAGTTTTATGTTCACAGTTTAGATGAAAATGAGCATACTATCGGTACGACTATAATACTAAGTTTTAGTAGGCCTGTCTTGATTACGGGAAATAGATAATAGCGTTGTTTATTATTCCGACTCTCTATACTAGTACATTTTGTGTGTATTGAATGAGACATTTGGGGTAATTAATTTTATACTGACTATATAAATTAATTCACAAATTCGAAACTCTTTTCAAACAAAAAATGTGTTTTCAACTTATAGGCCATTACAACTGTTGCACATGAACTTGCTTGGTCCAACTAGGACTCTTAACCTTAGCGGCAAGATATATGCATTTGTTGTAGTTGATGATTTCTCAAGATACACTTAGGTGTTGTTCCAAGCTCATAAAGGTGAAGCATTTATTGCATTTTAAAAACTATCTCAAAAGATTCAAAATAAATTTTTTTTTCAAATCACAAGTATCAGAAGTGACCATAGTAGGGAGTTTAAAAACAAAAATTTTCAAAAGTTTTGTGATGAAAATGACATAGACCATAACTTCTTTGCTCCTACAACCCTCAACAAAATGGTGTTGTTTAGAGAAAGAACAGGACCCTTGAAAAAATGGCTAGAACCATGCTATGTGAAAATAATCTACCTAGGTATATCTGGGTCGAGACAGTCAACACAGCTTGTTATATTGTGAACAGAGCCATGATTCGAGCTTATCTTAAGAAAATTTCAAATGAGCTATGGAATGGAAGAAAAACCCAGTATCAGCTATTTTCATGATTTTGGTTGCAAGTGTTTTGTTTTGAACAATAACAAAGAGCTTTTGAAAAAGTTTGATGCAAAATCTGATAATGGTATTTTTTTAGATTATTCTATATCTAGTAAAGCCTATAGAGTTTTCAACAAAATGATCCTTGTTATTGAAGAGTCCATGTAATACCCCGATTTTGCACGATAAAACTCCACGAAAATCAAAACGAAAACAGAATTTTATTTGTAAAATAATTAATAAAATATGCTATTTTAAACCAAGAAGGGTACCCCTGTGCTTCTCCAACCAAAAACCTTCTTTCGACACAAGCCCAAAATTTTCACACAGTGGCTGTATGCTCGAGTGGACTCTCCATCGCTCGAGCGGTGAGACACCCGAGAGATTTTCAAGCTAAAAATCAAAAAATCTTCCCAAGTCCCAAAAACATACCTAATTTTTTTTTTCAACTAGGGTTCGAACAAACAATATATTTGAGACAAAAAAAGGTTTATGTGATAAAGAAATTACTCTTTTGACTCGAAATGAATCTAATAAAGCATCGAAACCTATAGACAAATATCCAAACATATGGAAACGAAAAAACAAATAACAAACCCAAGATTCCTCTCATGGATCATACAAGATGCATGCATTGAAATAAATACCCCAAGGCTTACAGTATAAGTTTTCTATTCCCAAACCATTATACATCTGAAACATGGCTCAACCAAAAAGAAAAACTAAGAAAAATCTTCCGCAATCTCTAGCTTCTCTAGATCATCCTACGTGAAGATGTGTACTTGAAAAAGATTTTCAAATCTCACACCGTGAGCTGAGGCTCAGTAGGAAATAGCCTAGCATAAAGTAGAAGCAGAACATGCTATCACAAATATAATAATAATATTCCGACTCGCACCAGCCACAATTACAATTTTGTATTAATCACAATAATTCACATGCAACACATGCATCTTCACAGGCTCCCATCATAGGACCAAAATCTACCCCTCAGTATGCAAATCTTCGTGGGCTTTCACCACAAGACAAATATTCATCCCTCATTATGAAAATCTGTTAGAGGTAAAACTATCAAGATCATTATTTTTGTAAATAATTTTTAATAAAAAATAACCGGACGGGTAATTACCGAAACATGCTCCAGATAAAAATTTTTATGTCGAACGATCAAAATAAAAACCCATGTAACTACAGTTAATTTAGAAGAATACCTATTTTTGGTCGATTCTTCAACTACGATTTTGATTATGAGTTGAAGCTCTCGTCAAACCTTCTGCTGTATTCTCTTTCGTGATTCCCGAACGTAATGTGGGCTACGAACGTCCGAGAACTCATACCGCCAGAACCTGATTACCTTTAGTCTTGAAGACAAGTTATGAATTTAGTTTAGCATACCCGTATTTTTATAGGACTACAGCAAGGACCTGTAGAGTAATTATGATGAAGACTTCTAGTGTAACCCAGATACGTATCCAGCGGTTTTCACAATTAAATAAACCTCTCAGCCGTATCTGTAATTATGAAAACCTTGCAGCAGTTTTTGTAATTTTTATAAAATATTAAATTATTATTCACATCACTAAAGAACTACAACTACACTCTAAGCCATAATCTCAAGATCATCTTGTATTGCCCTCCTGTTATTAAATGCTTAACTCATCTCCCCACATTAAGATTTTCAATACCCGCCAATTAAATTTAATTACTGACAATTTAATTTAATTGGTATCTTTAAATTCCTTAAACCCTTCCGCTTAACTTATTTGACCGTTGGATAATCAAATTCACCTGCAAGGTTTGGTCCGATCAAAACTTATAAGCTTCCTTAATGGGGTACTGTCAATTTCGATCATTCGAGATGTGGATTCCGTCAATAATTAATATTCACCATATAAATAATACCGCTATCTAACGAACCGAGAATATAGACCCATATAAGATCGCACCCTCTAATGAATCAAAATAACGAATATTAAATATACACAAATAAATAATTATTTTAGGATTAAGAGTATAAGCACTATTCATAATAACCTTGGGGTGTGAATTAATTTATATAATCAGTATAAAATTAATTATCCAAATATGTCCCATTCAATACACACAAAGTGTACTAGCACAGAGAGTTAGAACAATAGACGATGCAATTATCTGCTCCCCATAACCAAGGCAGGCCTTCTAAAACTCTGTGTTACAGTCGCACCGATGGTATGTCAATTTTCATCTAAACTATGAACAAATAACTTATATTCTGCAAGAATCTAAAATATAATTTTATGTGTGCAAGCCGTACTTTACACACCAGATTAAATACTATACAAAATAAAGGACATTCGTGTATAACATTAAAGAAATGATATTACATACATTACTCGTTAAGATTCTCATAAAATAAAAAATTAATTTTATTAGACTAAAATTAAATATTAAAAACATGATTTTCAGTATATAACCTTAGCAATCTCTTAATTATACTCAAAACTATGCTGCCATACATTTGACTCCCATGCTCTCTACATAACTATCAAAAATCTTAGCTGGTAAGCGTTTTGTAAAAAGATCGGCAAGGTTGTCTCCGATGCAATCTTAGTCACAGTAACATAATCCCTCTGTACAATTTCTCATTTTAGGAGATACTTACCCTCAATATACTTTTCTTTCTTGTGGATTCTTGGTTCTTTCGAGTTTGCAACCACTCCCCTATTTTCACAATAAAGTGTAATAGCCGACCAAACTGAAGGGATCACGTCTAAATTCAACTGGAAGTGCCTGAGCCAAACGACCTCCGTGGCTGCTTCAGAAGTTACCATGTACTCGGCCTCCTTGGTCTCAGCAATGCAGGATTGCTTGATACTCCTCTAATTAATAGCTCCACCTCCTAAGGTAAACATTTATCCTAAGGTAGACTTACGAGAATCTTTGTCTGACTGAAAATTTGTGTCTGTCTAACCTAAATGTACTAGACTGTCTACCTGGTAAACCAATATATAATCCTTAGTCTTTTTCAAGTACTTGATTATATATTTTTTACCGCAATCCAATAATCCTACCCTAGATTAGACTGATATCTGCTAACCATGCCAACAACAAAACAGATGTCAGGTCTAGTACAAAACATAGCATACACATTGAATAGAGTGATTCCATGCCTGAAAGGGAGAAACCCTTTCTTAGAATCCCGCATGCTAAAATGAGCAATGATATCATCAATATACTTTGCTTATGATAAGCCCAACATCTTTTATTTTTGATCTCGCACAAGCTTGATCCCAATGATGTGACTGATTTTTCCCAAGTCCTTCATATCGAACTATCTAGATAATCATACTTTTACCACAGATAATGCCCCCACATTATTTTTGATGAGCAAGATATCGTCTACGTAAAGTACTAAAAAGATCACCACGCTTCTGTCACGCTTCTTGTATACACAGAACTCATCTAGACTCTGATCAAAATCATCAGACTTTATGACTTGATCAAACCAAGTACTCCAAGACCTCGATGCTTGCTTAAGTCCATAAATAGATCTTTTAAGCTTGCACAACATGTGCTCTTAGTCCTTTATTATGAAACCGTCTAGTTGTACCCTATAGATACACTCGTCAAGACTTCTATTAAGGAAAGTTGTCTTAACATTCATTTGTCAGATTTCGTAATCGAAATGAGAAGCAATAGATAAGAGAATCCGAATAGACTTAAGCATGGCTACCGACGAAAAGATTTTCTCATAATCGATCCCTACTTTCTGAGTGAACCATTTTGCAACAAGCCTAACTTTAAAGATTTCAACCTTTCCGTCTACTCCTCTCTTTCTCTTGTAGATCCACTTGCATCTAATAGGTTTTATCCCTTCGGCTGATTCTACAAGTTTCCATACCTGATTAGAATGCATAGATTCCATCTCAAAATTCATAGTATTTTGTCAAACATTTGCATCTTTGTTCTGAAGTGCTTCATTGTAGTTACAGAGTTTGGTAACCAATTCTATCGGGATCTTGTCAAAAGACTCTCCTAAGAACATATACCGATCAGGTTGATAAACAGCCCTCCCACTATAACATGGCACTACCTGTATTTGTGTACTAGCAGTAACACGTTGTGTAGAATCTGAACCGTGTGCATTAGCACCCTGTTCATGAATTGCACCTGTCCCGATAATCCTCCCACTACAACAAGGTAATGGGATATCAGTGACTTATGATTCCTCTCCTGTTCTACTGGTATTTTCTCTCATCTCTTCTAGAATAATATTACTTTTAGGCATGCGGTTCATAATATAATTCTCTTACAAGAATCGGGCATTGGTGCTAACAATGACTTTATGATCCTTAGGATTATAAAATAGACCACCTTTCGTTCCCTTGGGATACCCTACAAAGAAATAGATTTCTGTTCTCGGTTCCATCTTACCTGCGTTTTTTTTCAACACATGTGTTGGACACCCCCAAATCCGAATGTGTTTCAGACTAGGCTTATACCTGGTTCACAATTTTATAGGAGTAGAAGGTACTGACTTAAAGGGTATCAAGTTCAAAATGTAAGTCACTATCTCTAATGCGAGTCCGCAAAACTAATCGGATAAACATGAATAACTCATCATGGGCCTTACCATATCCATAAGAGTCATATTCCTTCTTTCTACTACACAATTCTGTTGCGGAGTGCCTGGTGCAGTCAACTGGGATATAATCTATTCTGACGGCAAGTAATTCCTAAACACTACAAAGAGGTATTTTCCACCACGGTCGAATCGTAGTGATTTGATACTTTTACTTAGACGCTTCTCTGCCTCCGCTTTGAATTCTTTGAATTTCTCAAAATATTTAAATATACAGTGCATCAAGTAAATATATCCATACGTTGAGTAGTCATCAATGAAACTGACGAAGTACTCAATGCCACCTCTAGCCCAAATTGTCATAGGACCACACACATCAGAGTGAACTAGTTCTAACAGTTCTTTAGCTCTATAGCCTTTAGCTGAAAAGGGCTTTTTGGTCATCTTACTTCTAAGTAGGATTCACAGACTAAAAGTGCTTCCACTTATAATGAACTCAAAGGTCCATTTTCTACTAGTCTATTTATCCTTTTTAAATTAATATGACCCAAGCGTAAGTGCCAAAAAAATATTTGGTTCATTAAAGAAGGAAACTTTTTTTAATATGGTAATTAGATGTGTTATTCAATTCAGTTAGTTGCAGTGTAGGCGAGATAGGAGATATGACATACAGATTATCCATCAATGTATCAGAACAAATAAAATGTTTATTTTTCTTCACAACCACAGAGACATCAAAATAAATAGAATATTTGACCTTTATTAAACTCGAAACTGGATTTGAATTTCTTGTAATCGAAGCTGACAGTGACATCTCCTACTACAACTGATGTCACCCTTGTATTATTGCCCCTACGCAGATATATTTCTCTATCACTAAGCTGTCTAATTTCTTAGAATTCCTATAAAGAATTGCAGACATGATTAGTGGCTCCCGTATTTACACACTAGGTACCGGTAGATAACACCGCTAAACATGTTTTAACTACTAGTGAACAGAAATTAGCTGGTTTATTCTACTTACTAAGAAAAATCAGACACTGCTTTTTCCAATGCCCAAACTGGTTATAATAATAGCACTTGCCTCTCGGCTTTTTCACACCAACTTTTGGTCCCTCAACTGCTTTTAGACATGTGCCTCCCTATGTCTGAACCTTTTTCTTCTTTTTGCCTTTCGGCTTAGAGAAAGAACCTTTCTCAGCCACATACATAGAAGCTGGCTTCTTAATAATATCCTCGACTGCTTGAAGTTCCTTAAGAAGTTCGGCCAATGAAAAGTTAAGCTTGTTCATGGTATAGTTCAGGCAGAACTGCTTAAAACTTTCAAGCAGTAACTGGAGTATGATATCGACCTGGGTTTTTTCGTCAATTTTAGCTCATAGGATCTCTAGTTAATTTAGAAGACTGATTAGCTTCAGAACATGATCCTTAACTGGGGTTCTTTCAGCCATGTTTGCATTCATTATAGATTTCATGGCCACCTGTTTAGCAGCTTGATTTTGATCCCTAAATATTTTTTTGAGGTTCATAATCATATCATAGGCACTGAATAAAGGCTGATGCTGATGCTGCAAAATATTTGACATTGAAGCCAAAATGTAGCAACGAGCCATCTAATCATCTTTTTGCCACTTCTGATGAGCTTCGGTTTCTTTGTTATGCTCAGCAGTTAAGACAATGTCCAATTTTTTTTTCAATCGATATAGTTCAGTACCATAAGTTTGTTTTCTTTGAGAATTGAAGCGAGTAGATTAAAAGCGATTTTAATCCTGAAAATCACATAATTAAAAAAATCGTTAATTATGATGAGCAATTTTTTGAATTTATTTTAATTTGGTTGTCTCTACCATTTTAAAAGAAATTCGCCAGTAGCCTGGTACAATGTGAAAAGTATGCCTCAATGGAAGAACGTCTACTGTCCATCGTATGTCTAGACAAGCTAATTCCTATTAATTTTACTATCTAGACAACTGACCCTACCACGTAAAATTAAATAGCTGACATAGTTTCGGTCTAGTATATAATAGCAGTAATTCAGTGTTAGGGTTTGTATACTAAAAATTATATTTTTAGTATTTAATTTTATTTTAATAAAATTAATTTTTTATTTTATCAGAATCTTCATGAGCAACATATGCATTTATTTCTTTGTTATGCATGGATGTCTAATATTCCGTATAGTATCTAATATGGTGTGTAGAGTACGGTTTACACACAAAAGATCAGATTTTAGGTTCTTGTAGAATATAAATTTTATTTTCACAGTTTAGGTGGAAATAGATATACCATCGGTACGATTATAGCACAGAGTTTTAGAAGGCATGTCTTGGTTACATGGAACAGAAAATAACGTCGTCTATTATTCCAACTCTCTGTGCTAGTACATTTGATGTGTATTGAACCGGACATTTGGGATAATTAATTTTATACTGATTACATGAATTAATTCACACCCCAAGATTATTATGAATAGTGTTTATCCTCTTAATCCTGAAATAATTATTGATTTGCATATATTTAATATTCATTATTTTGATTCATTAGAGGGTGCGATATTATATGGGTCTATATTCCCGATGAGTTGGATAGTGGTATTATTTATACGGAGAATATTAATTATTGATAGAATTCACGTCCCGAAAGATCGGCATTAACGATACCCCCTTAAGGAAGCTTACAAGTTTTGACTGGGCCAAACCCTGCAGGTGAATTTAATTATCCGACCGTCAAATAAGTTAAGCGAAAGAGCTTAAGAAATATCAAGATGCCGATTAAATTAAATTGTCAGTAATTAAATTTAATTGGTAGGTATCGGGAATCTTAACGTGGGGAGAAATGGTAAGCATTTAATAACAGAAGCTCAATGCTATATGGTCTTGAGATTATGGGTCAGTGTGCAATTATAGTTTTTTAATGCTGTGAACTGTAATTTAGTGTTTTATGAAAATTGTAGAAATTGCTGTTGGTTTTCTATAATTACAGATATTGCTATGCGATTTGCTTAATTGCAAAAACCGCTGATACGTGTTCCACTGGAATCTTACTCATAATTACTCCTCGGGTCCCTGCTGTAGCCTTATATATATGCGGGTAGGCTAAACCAGTTCTATAACTTGTCTGCTAAGATTAAAGCTGTCTTAGTTTTGTCGGTAGGAGTTCTCGGAGGATTATAACCCACACTATATTCGGGAATCGCATAAGGAAATACAGTAGAAGATTTGACAGGAGATTCAACTCGAATTCAAATCGTAGTTGAAGATTCAACTGGTAAAAAAGTATTATTCTAAATTAATTTCGGATGCACGGATTTTATTTTAATCATTCGTCATCAAAAGTTTTATCTGGAGCCCATTTTGGCGATTATCCATCCAGTTAATTTTTTTTGTTAATCGTTTACAAAAATATAGATCGACAGTCTTGCCTCCAACAATTGGTATCAGAACCGTTTTATTTTTTATTTTCGGTTGTCGGGGTCGGATAGTTTTAGAACTGTTGCTAACTTTATTTTGTAGGCGTTCTAATACCAATTTTATGATCATCATTTATCTTTTATATTTGATTAAATATTTTGAATGAATGATGTTTAATTTTTTTTAATCATTTATTTTTTTAATCATTTATTAAATGTTGACCGCGATAGATTGAATATGAGCCTTTGGAACATAAGATCGATGTAATAGCTTTATATTTTTAAATCTCTGTTTATATTAGTTTAGAACAGGTTGAACATGTCAAAGAATACGAAGAACGAATGCAGCACCAGCAGTGGTTCGGGTTTTAACGGGCCACATATCGTAGTAAGTTTGTAATAGTTTTAAACAATTTTTTTGGTGAGTATTTTTACAGTATTTATGTATAAAAAACAGCATAAAAAACAAGTCAATAATAGCAAGGAAAAATCACCAAAATGGCCCGGTTTCGGCGGCTTTGCTAGCGGCGGTTCGAAGGAAATTTTTATGATTTTCTGGACCGTTTTTGGAACATTTTTTATACATAAAATAGTAATTAAACATACCATAAAATACTGGCAAAAACAAAAAAAAAATTGGGCCAAATAGTGCATTAAAAAAGAAGAAAACAGCATCGGTTTCTTCTAGCGGCGACGGCGCTACAGCAGCAGCTTCCAAGCCATTTTTGATAGTTTTCTGAGCTATTTTCAAGCAGATATTTTGACAAAAAGATTCTACTTTTCAAGTTCTTTCCAATGATATAAAATACGTCGAAAACATAGTTCAGATGAGGTCGGAACGGCCTCAGAAAGTTGGCGGCAGCAGTTTTGGGCAGTGTTTTTGGCAGTTTTTAAGGCTATTTTGAGTATTTTTTATCATGAAAATAGTACTTTTTGATAGCTTTCTTTTGATATAAAGTACATCGAAAACAGAGTTCGAGTAGAGGCCGAAAAAGCCTCAGAAAGTTAGCTGTGCAGTGCTGTTGCGGACAGTAGCGTTTTTTGAGGTTCGGATAGTTCTTTTGGCCGTTTTTCGGACCGGTTTCTAACAAATTTTTTGACAGAAAAATCTCATATTTTGAGAGCTTTCCAACAATATAAAGCTCGTCGAAAAAGGAGCCCATATGAGGTGGCCGCAAGGCAGCGCCGGCGATGGCTGGTGGTGTCCGGTAGTTTCTCTCTCCCGGGATTGTTTTGTGTTAATTTTCTGATGTATACGACACTGATATGATATATCAGTATATATTATATTGTATCAAGAAAACCTTATACAATTAGGACACTGAATCAGAGGCGAATAGGGATTGAAACAGTTGATTCTCTTAAGGAGACTGAAACACCTCAGTGTTTCACTTGGATCATAAAATCGAGATATATGCATATCATGTTTATATATATATATATATATACTACGTGGATGATTACATATCTATTTTATTTATCATGTTAATTTAATTAATTTAAAATTTTAATTTTAATTAAAATGTTTTGTAATGGAAAATAAAATAAAATTTTTTCAATTAATTAATTTTAATTAAAAAAAAACTTTCGATGTTTTATTTTTTACAAAATATCACGTTTAAGATAATTTTTTTAAAAATATTGGATATCTTGAAATAATGTGGGAATTAATTTTGGATTTTGAAATAATTAACTGAAAAAATATTTAATCAAAATAAATTATTATTTTTTGATAAATGTGAAACATAAAATAAAATAAATAAATATCTTTAATCACTACCTTAGCTGAAAAGCTGGAGAAAAAACTGTGTACTTATTAAATTTTATTTGTTATACATTTAAACACGAAAAGATGGTTTGATAAATCAGAATCTTTAAAATCGTGTACATGGAAAAATATTTGATTCTTTCAGATTATGTGTATTTTAAAATTAATAAATTTATTTTAATTAAAAAAAATTTTATAACCCTAAAAAATATTTTAAAAATCTAAGTGGGAGATGAAATTTATTCACAGATAAATCCCGCGATCTTAATCACCACTTTGTAGGCGATGCAATTAAACTTTGCGTGTCGGCAGTAAGGCCTTCCTCCCCAATAGATAAATTAATTGCGGTATCGCCAGTACAAACTTTTTTTAAGGATAATTCTGGATAATTGTTAATGTGGATCACTTCTCCATATGAAAGATTCATTGAGAAGTGATTGATTTAGAATTAGGTGATGGTTAACACTTAGTTGTGTATAATAGCATCATCTGCATATGAGTCACTGCTACTATATAGTAGACCGAAACTATGTCAGTTATTTAATTTTACTTGGCATGGTCAGTTGCCTAAATAGTAAAATTAAAAAGAATTGGCATGTCTGGTCTTATGAAGGATAGTAGATGTCCTCCCATCGAGACATGTTATTTTCAGGTTGCTAGGCTGCTGGCGAATTAATTTTAAAATGGTAGAGATAACCAAAATTTTAAAAAATTAAAGTTTTAGTTATCATAATTAACGGTTTTTTTAATTATGTGATTCTCATGATTAAAATGACTTTCAATCCACTCGTTTTAATACTCAAAGAAAACAAACTAACGGGAATGAATTTTGTTGACTGAAAATATAACTTGAATATAGCTTTAACTACAAATGGTATTCCTTCAATACCAAAAAATGTGTTTGTTTCTGAAAAAGATTCTTCCTCTAAGCCAAAAGGCATGAAAAAGAAAAAGTTTCAGAAATAGGAATACACGATTTTCAGGATAGGTCGTGGGCTACGGACTGGTATGAAAAAGTCAAAAGGCAGATGTTTTCACTGCTACCAGACCCGACACTGAAAAAAGCTATGCCTAGTATTTCTCAGAAGGTAGAACAAATAGGGTGATTTATGTTCACTGGTTGTGAACATATATTTAGCGGTGATATATACCGGTACCTGATGTGTAGATACGGGAGCCACTAATTATGTCTACAATTCATTGTAAGAGTTTTAGGAAACCCAATAACTTAGGGATGGAGAGATTTACCTGCATATCGGTAATAATACAAAGGTAACAACAGTTACAGTAAGAGATGTCACTCTCAGTTTTGATAGAGATCGGGTTTTAATATTAAGAGATTATCTTTATGTACCTGCGATTAGAAGGAACTTAGTTTTCATTTTTAGATTGGCTAAAGACGAATATTTAGTTTATTTTAATAATTCTATGGTTATTAAGGATAATAAACGGGTTATCTGTTCTGGTACATTGGTGGATGATCCTTATATTATTACTCCAATCTCTCCTACACTACAACTGGCTAAAATGAATAACACATCTAATTTACCATATGAGAGAAAGTTTCCTTTATTAATGAACCAAATATTTTTTTGGCACTTACGCTTTGGTCATATTAATCTAAAAAAGATAAACAAACTAGTAGCAGATAGACTTTTGAGTTCATTAAAAGTGGAGGCACTTTGAAACTGTGCATCTTGCTTAGAAGGTAAAATGACCAAGAGGCCATTTTTGGCCAATGGCTATAGAGCTAAAGAACCATTGGAGCTGGTTCATTCTAATGTGTATGGTCCTATGAAAATCTGCGCTAGAGGTGGCTTTGAGTACTTCATTAGTTTCAATGATGACTACTCAAGGTATGGATACATTTACCTGATGCACGGTAAGTTTGAATGGTTTGAGAAATTCAAAGAATTCAAGGCGGATGTTGAGAAGCATTTGGGTAAAAGTATTAAATCACTACGATTCGACTGTGGTAGGGAATACATCTTTGGAGAGTTTAAAGGCAACTTGTCATCAGAGGGGATTACATCACAGCTGACTGCACCTGCCACTCTGCAGCAGACTGGTGTAGTCGACAGAAGTAATAGGACTCTTATGGAAATGATAAGGTTCTTGATGAGTTATTCAGGTTTACCAGATTCATTTTGGGGACTCGCTTTAAAGACAGCAGCTTATATTCTGAACTTGGTACATTCTAAGTCAGTACCTTCTACTCCCACTGAATTGTGGACCGGGCGTAAGCCTAGTCTGAAACACATTCGAATTTGAGGGTGTCCAGCACTTGTGCTGAAAAAAAACGCGGGTAAGTTGGAATTGAGAACAAAAGTCTGTTTCTTTATAGGGTATTCCAAGGGAACGAAGGGTGGTCTGCTTTATAATCCTAAGGATCATAAGGTCATTGTTAGCACTAATGCCTGATTCTTAGAAGAGGATTATATTATAGATCACAGGCTCAAAAGCAATATTATTCTGAAAGAACTGAGAGAAAATACTAGTAGAACGGAAAAATAAGTCACTGATATCCCATTATTTCGTCGTAGCTTGAGGATTATTGGGACAGGTGCAAATCAAGAACAGGGTGCTGATGCACAGGGTTCTGATTCTGCATAGCGTTATACTGTTAATACACAAATACAGGTAGTGCCTCGTCATAGTGAGAGAGTTGTTCATCAACCTGATCTGTATATGTTCTTAGAAGAGTCTTTTGATAGGATCCCGACAAAACTAGATACCGAGCCCTGTAACTACAATGAAGCACTTCAAGACAAAGATACAGATCTTTGACAAAGGACTATGAATTCAGAGATAGAATCTATGTATTCCAATAAGGTCTGGAAACTTGTAGAATAACCTAAAGGGATCAAATCTATTAGATACAAGTGAATCTACAGGAGAAATAGAGGAGCAAACGGAAATGTTGAAACCTTCAAAGCTAAACTTGTTGCTAAAAGGTTCACTCAGAAAGAAGGGATCAATTATGTGGAAACCTTTTCGCCGGTAGCCTTGCTTAAGTCTATCCGGATTCTCTTATCTATTGCTGCTCATTTCGATTACAAAATCTGGCAAATGGACGTCAAGATAGCTTTTCTTAACGGAAGTCTTGACGAGTGTATTTATATGGTACAACCAGATGAATTCATTGCAAAAGGCTAAGAACACTTGTTGTGTAAGCATAATAGATCTATTTATGGAATTAAGCAGGTATCGAGGTCTTAGAACACTCGGTTTGATCAAGCCGTTAAGTCTTATAATTTTGATCAAAGTCCAAATGAGTCCTGTATGTACAAGAAGCGTGACGGAAGCATGGTGATCTTTCTAATACTTTATGTAGATGATATCTTGCTCATCAAAAATTATGTGGGGGCATTATCTACGGTTAAAGTATGGTTATCTGGATAGTTCGATATGAAGAAATTGGGAGAAGCCATCCATATCCTTGGGATCAAGCTTGTGCGAGATCGGAAACAAAGAATGTTAGGCTTAGCATAAGCAAAATATATCGATGATGTCCTTACTCGTTTTAGCATGCAACATTCCAAGGAAGGGTTTCTCCCTTTCATTCATAGAATCACTCTATCCAAGGATCAGTGTCCTAAGACACCTGATGGGATAGAGAAGTTGAAGGCGGTTCCTTATGCTTCGACAGTAGGAAGCCTCATATATGCTATGCTTCGTACTAGACCCGACATCTACTTTGCCATTGGCATGGTTAGCAAATACCAATCTAATCCATAGCAGGAGTATTGGACTGCAGTAAAGAATATAATCAAGTACATGAAAATGACTAAGGATTATATATTGGTTTACCATGCAGACAGTCTAGTACCTATGGGGTACACAGACTTAGATTTTCAGTCAAACATAGAGCTTGCATCAGGAGACAATCTTGCAGATCCTTTACAAAGAGTTTACCAGCTAAGACTTTTGATTGTCATGTAGAGGGCATGGGAGTCAGATGTATAGCAGTATGATTTTGAGTATTAGCGGGAGATTGTTAAGGTTGGTATACTGAAAACCATATTTTTAGTATTTAATTTAATTTTAATAAAATTAATTTTTTTATTTTATGAGAATCTTTATAAGCAATGTATGCATATCATTTCTTTGTTATGCATAGATGTTTAATATTCTGTATAGTATTTAATCTGGTGTGTAGAGTACGACTTACACAAAAAAGATCAAATTTTAGGTTCTTACAGAATATAAGTTTTATGGTCGCAGTTTAGATCGAAATAGACATACCACCGGTACGACTGTAGCATAGAGTTTTAGAAGGCATGTCTTAGTTATGAGGTACAGATAATAGCGTCATCTATTATTTTGACTTTCTATGCTAGTACACTTTGTGTGTATTGAATGGGACATTTGGGGTAATTAATTTTATACTGACTATAAGAATTAATTTACACCCCAAGATTATTATGAATAATGCTTATCCTCTTAATCTTGAAATAATTATTGATTTACATATATTTAATATTCATTATTTTGATTCATTAGAGAGTACGATCTTATATGGGTCTATATTGCTGGTAAGTTGGATAGCAGTATTATTTATGCAAAGAATATTAATTATTGACGGAATTTACGTTGCAAAAGATCGAGATTGACGATACCCCCCTTAAGGAAGCTTATAAGTTTTGGCCGAACCAAACCGTGTAGGTGGATTTAATTATCTAGCGGTCAAATAAGTTAAGCGAAAGGGCTTAAAGAATATCAAGATATCGATTAAGTTAAATTATCAGTAATTAAATTTAATTGGCGGGTATTGAGAATCTTAACATGGGGAGAAATTGTAAGCATTTAATAACAGGAGCTCAATACTATATGGTATTGAGATTATGAGTTAGAGTGCAATTATAGTTCTTTAGTGGTGTGAATTGTAATTCAGTATTTTATGAAAATTGCAAAAATCTCTTCTGGTTTTCTATAATTGTAGATACCGCTATGAGGCTTGCTTAACTGCAGAAACCGCTGATACGTGTTTGTGTTCTACTGAAAATCTTACTCATAATTACTCCTCAGGTCTCTGCTGTAGCCCTATATATATGCAGGTAGAATGAATCAGTTTCATAACTTGTCTTCTAAGATTAAAGCTGTCTTGGTTCTGCCGGTACGAGTTCTCAGAGGATTATAGCCCACACTATATCTAGGAATCGCATAAGAAAATACAGTAGAAGATCTGACAGGAGCTTCAACTCGTATTCAAATCGTAGTTGAAGATTCGACCAGTAAAACTGTATTCTTCTAAATTAACTTCGGATGCACGACTTTTATTTTAATCGTCCGTCATCAAAAGTTTTATTTGGAGCCCGTTTTAGCGATTGACCGTGCAGTTAATTTTTTTCGTTAATCGTTTGCAAAAACATAGATCTTAGCAGTCTTGCCTCCAACACTCAGATGGAGAAGACACTATTATATACAGCTAAGTGTTAACCATCACCTAATCTCAAACCAATCGCTTACAATGAACCCTATAGATGGAGAAGTGATCCACACTAACAATTATCTAGAATTATCCCTAAAGTAGATTTGTACTAATGATACCGCAATTAATATGTCCGATAGAGAATAAGGCCTTACTGCCAACATGTATGATTTAATTACTTCGCCTACAAACTAGTGATAGAAATCGCAGGATTTATCTGTGAATAAATTTTCTCTCCCTATTAGATTTTTAAAATATTTTTTAGGGTTATAAAATTTGGTTTAATTAAAATAAATTTTTTAATTTCAAAAATCACACAATCTGAAAGAATCAAATATCTTTCCGTGTACATGATTTCAAAGATTTCGATTTGTCAAACCGTCTTTTCATGTTTTAATGCGTAACAAATAAAATTTAATAAATGTACAGTTTTTTCTTCAACTTTTCAGATAAGATAGTGATTAAAAGTATTTAATTATTTTATTTTTCATTTCACATTTTTTGAAAAATAATAATTTATTTAGATTAAATATTTTTTATTTAATTAATTTTAAAATTAAAATTAATTTCTATATTTTTCAAGATATTCGATTTTATAAAAAAATCATCTTAAACGCGATATTTTGTAAAAAAATAAAATATTTAAATTTTTTTTATTTAATTAAAAACTTTAATTAAAAATAACTTAATTTTATTTTTCATTCCAAAATATTTTAATTAAAATCGAATTTCTCAAATTAATTAAATTAACAAGAAAATATAAAACAGGTATACATCATCCACGCAGTTCATATGAATATAAATATAAGATATGTATATATCCCGATTTTATGATCAAAGTGAAACTCTGAATAGTTTCGGTCTCCTGTTGAAGATAAGTTATAAGAATCCTATTCCGAATCTGTTTCTTGTGTCCCGATTATATCAAACTTCAATGATACACTGTGATATACTAATATATCACACGAGGATCAAAACATATCAAAATATCACGATCAAAATAGCCCGAGACAGGACCAACACCGCCGACCACAACCTACCGCCGCTGGTGCAGTCGCTACCACCACTTCAGGTGGCTTTTGTTGCCTCCTCGTGCTCCATTTTTATGCCCTTTTTTTAAAATTGCACTCAAAAAGTAATATTTTTTTTGTCAAAAAATAGACCGAAAACAGTCCCGAAAACGGTCATCAAAATAATCCAAAAGTTGGCGCCGCCGCTGCCTGCGCCATCGTCTACTTCAGTCGCTCGTTTGGGCTTTTCCAATGGTGTTTTTGCTGTGAGCAATCCGTTGCACGATATTCTGACTGCTTGCACCCAAAGCAGATGAGCTCCCTCTACTCTGGCCTCCCTGATGAAGCCACTGAAGGTGCTGGTGCAGAGAACTGCTGCCGTAACCTAGATGGATGAAAACTAGGGCCAAAAGACCTCTGCCTCTTGTTGGAGCACCCATCTAATTGTGCCTCTACTCCACCCTACAGTACCCTAACCTCCCAGAATCTACGAGTTTCATTCAAAGTATTCTCAATCATAGCTGCCGACTCTACCAACTCTGTAAAAATACGCAACCTCAATCCTTCCACCCGCTCTCTAATGGCAGGCCTCAAACCCCTCTCAAACTTCCTCGAACGTAGCTCGTTAGTAGCCACCAATTCCTGTGCAAAACGAGACAAACTGGTAAATCTGGCATCGTATTGCACAATACTCATCATCCCCTGAGTGAGAGAATAGAACTCCTCTCTGTATATGTCCCTTGAGGACGCGAGAAAGTATTTTTTCTGAAATACTCTCGTAAAAGCTACCCACGTGCCCTCCATAGTATTCATGGCATATTTTCACCACTCATGGGCGTCACCTCTTAGTTGGAATGTGGTAAAAGTAGCCCTTAAATCTTCTTCAACTATCTGCACTGTATCTAGAATTCAGATCACAAGTTTCAACCATTCTATAGCTACCGCGGGATCGAGATCCCCAACGAAGGTAGGAGGGTCAAGACGCCAAAACTCTTGCATCACAACAGTCGCCCTCAGCTCAAGCACTCTCTCTCTCTCTCCCCCCAGCAGCCTCAGCTAACTAACGGATGGAGCCTATCATATCGCGCAGCAACTCTATCCCGTCTATCGGTCCTTGGGGAGCATTTACATCCGCCACATCAGGGATTGGCAAATCCCCTTGGCCCAAACCATGACCACGACCTTGACCACAACCTCATCCTCTCCGCACAGACATAACTTCTATATAAAAGGAATATAGAACATAAGATTTGACACAACTGTTATCACAAACATCAACTATATAAATATGCTAACATCTAACCATTTAAGATCATGTAAACATATCTCATATACCGAGAATCGACAAGAGTGACGCGTCAATTTTGGTAACCTACTTAGATTCCTTGCCAGAAAACACGTCGGTCAAATGCATTTCTAACTTGGCTTCCAAGTTTGTCAATCCGAACGCCTGGCGGCAGGACCAATCAATCCTAAGGTCCAACCCCCATGCTTACATATACACGGTATTCACATATTCCACATGTTATCATACTCATGTTATCAAAGCATCTAAACACATGAAATCAAGAACACGCAACCATCCTCAGAGGGTGATGCAACCTCTTCCCACGGTACTTAGGTATTCAAACCCAAAGCTCTGATACTAAGTTGTAACGCCCCAATTTTCAATGATAAAACTGCACGGAAACCAAAATAAAAATGGTATTTTATTTGTAAAATGTAACGATTCGGTACATGTTTATTTTATTTTTCATATTTTCAGTAAGAGAAGAGACTAAAATAAATTTGGGCATGAGGGCTATAGAATTTTTGTTTGTTAAAGGTTGAATTAGTGATATCTGAAAGTGAAACTGAGATATATGGTAACGAGTGATGTTAATATGATTGTGCTAATGAATAATTCAAAATATTAAAAGTTGAGTAGATTGGAGGTTTGAGTTGAATGTTAAGGAGATTTGCAGAATTTAGCTTCAGGGGTCACTGCTTGAGCGGTGGGGGTTCGCTCAAGTGGGCTATTGGGAAATGCATGGACAATTCTAGAATATTGGAGAAAAGTTGTGAATATGTATACATATAAAGAGCTCTCCAGCCCACATGAGAGAGAAACCCATTTCCCTTTTTCCTCTTCTCTTCTTCTTCATCTCTCTAGAGAGAGAGAGAGACCACCACACTCATGAAACCCTAATCCCCCACCATAAAAATTGAAGTTTGAGGCTTGATGGGGAGAGATCAAGGATGAAAATCAAGCTTTGGAGCAAGGAAGTGGAAGATGGAGCATCAAGGAGCCAAGATCACTCAAGATCCAAACCTAGGAGGGAGAAGTTGGAGGAATCTCAAGCTTTGAGAAAATTCGAGGTAGTATCTAGATTCTCTCGTATGTTTGATATGATTTGACTTGATATTTTACTAGCATTAGTAAAAATCTAGTTAATTTCATATGAGATGGGAAGAACTTGAGAGGTATGTTTAAGATGATTTGGGTTTAAAAATGAAAATTTGAACTATAATTGCGAAGAGAATGTCTATTGGGGCTTGAAACTCAAAACATGGGCAAATCTCATATTTTCTCGGGCACCAGCGTGCTCGAGCGGAGCCCTATCCGCTTGAGCACTCAACTAGCAGAGTTAGGCACTCGAGCGCTCGACGTCCACTCGAGCAAACTGACTGCGCAGGGCCACTTTGTTCGATCATATCTCCCTCATTCGGACTCCGAATTGAGTCGTTCTTATACTCAAATCGAAGTATCGGAAGTCCTCTTTCCAATAAGACTACTCTCACAAAAAAACTCATTTTTTAGAAAAATGTTATGATTAAAATAGTAAAGGTATGTCAAATTTTTTTAACCATTTTCCACCTGTTTTTGGCAAGATGCTTTGAAAACGTATATTTTCATCAATATTGAACATTTTCATCGAATTTCCTATCCCTTTGGCTACGAATATACCTACTATACTACGCTTGGGTTGGGATGCTAGTATCACACCGATTGGAGGTATTTGCGACGAAAACGAGTTTTTAACATGTAACTGAGGTTTGAAGAATGAGTACGATTATAGGTAATTATGGGTTACGTCGTGATATGGTTATCATTAAGATTTTGAGCTTTAGAGAAGAAATGTGAATTTTGACTCGTACATACATGTATATGCATATGATGGGTGCATTCCGTTTGTTTCAAATGACATGGTCATGTGTGAGTTAATTGCGCGTTGGCATTTCATGAAGTTAATAAATGAAATGTGATTTATGAGGAATTATGTGTTAAAATTTATGATGGCATTTGAATTGAAAGAAAGGATAGAATGCTAAAATAAGACTTGATTAGAAAGAAAATGGAAAGTTGAGATGTAAAAAAATTGAAAATACGTACTATGAGAAAATATTTGTGGAGAGGAACCAGTTGTGGGTTGGACTCCCGGGTGTTTGTGAAAAATGAACAAATAATGAACCGTGTGGATTAATGTGGATTAAGTTAGCCTGGCAGGTCCGTGGTGAAAGATCGAAAACTTGCGCAAGATGGGGATTACATGCCCACGGGTTAGCCCTCGAAATGTAGTGTTGTATCGTGGTGAGTTATAAAGTTATTTATTATCCAATGACTTCGCGTAGCCTATTGGGATAATAGGGAGGGGTTTCTATAAGCTGCACCCGATATCAGTTCATTAACTGTGATAAATTAATCGTGATACAATTTTGTGATAAACCAGGTACAGAAAACGTGACACAATTTTTGTGAAAAATTGGATAATTGAATAATGCTATGGATACTGTGAAAGAATAAATGGGAATGAATTGGCGTGCGTGGGTGTGTGCGTGTGAAGAAATAATGAGTTGGTAAAAATATGCATTTTACTTCGGTTGCACTCATCATACCTCATAAATCATGCATTACATGTGGGTTAATCTATATCCTACGAGTTTCGGCTCACGTATGTTTTACCAAACCATTTCAAGTCTTGAGGACCGGAGGCGAAACCAAAGTAAGGAAAGCACTTTGAGATGGGCTTGAAGAAAGATCTTTTTTTGTTCTATATCATGTTTGTATATAAACAGAAATAGATTACTGTAATGATATTGTGTTTGTAATGGATACTTGAAAACCCAAAGTGTTTGATTGTAATTTGATATGCATGAGGATATGATTTCTTGTCGAAAATTTTTATTTTCTTTCAAAAACATTTTGAGTTCAAACCGTTAATAAAACAAATGTTGCCATGGATAATTTCTTATTCAAGTCGATTTGGGATTAGTTCACGGGTCCTTAGGGGTTCGGGGCGTGACATAAAATAATTAACAAAATATGCCATTTCAAACCAAAAAGGGTACCCCTGAGCTTCTCCAACCAAAAACCTCCTTTCGACACAAACCCAACATTTCCACACAGCGGTTGTCCGCTCGAGCGGACTCTCTACCGCTCAAGCGATGAAACAGCCGAGAGATTGTCAAGCCAAAAATTAGAAAATCTTCCCAAGTCTAAAAAACACACCTAAAAATCTCAATATTTATCTAGGGTTTGAACAAACAATATATTTGGGACAAAAAAAAGTTTATGTGATAAAGAAATTACTCTTTTAACTTGAAATGAATCTAATAAAGCGTTGAAACCCATAGGCAAACATCCAACCATATGAAAATGAAAAAAAAAATAACAACGAACCCAAGGTTCCTCTCATGGATCATACAAGATGCATGCGTTGAAATAAACGCCCCAAGGCATACATTATAAGTTTTCCATTCCCAAAGCATTATACATCCGAAACATGGTTCAAGTAAAAAAAAACTAAGAAAAGTCTTCTGCCATCTCTAACTTCTCTAGATCATCTTGCGTGTTCATGTGTACTTGAAATTTTTTTTCAAATCCCACACCATGAGCCAAGGCTCAATAGGAAACAGATTAGCATGAAGTAAAAGTAGAACATGCTATCACAAATTTAATAATAATATTCCAACACCCATAAGCCTCAATTACAATTTTGTACTAATCACAATAATTCACATGTAACACATGCATCTTCACGGACTCTCATCGTAAGACTAAAATTTGCCCCTCATTATTCAAATCTTTACGGGCTTTCATCGAAGGATGAATATTCACTCCTCATTTTGCAAATCTTCATGAGTTTTCACGGTAGGACGAATATTCACCCCTCATTATGCAAGAATCGATCAAGTTTTCACGCACATGACCATATACAAACATCATAAATATATATCGACATCATCCATCTAACCATGGAGACCAACCAACGTTAAAACAAGGCTCAACCCCACGGTTAGCTCCAAACCTCCAAAATTAGGTTTTAGCAAATATTTACATAAATTCTTTCAATTTTCAAACTCACCTTTTCGAAAACAACATGAACACATATGTCTCCCAGAGTCATAATAAATCACAAAAGCGCACAACTTACTTTTTAGCCACCCAAACACGGCTTAAACACGAAATTCGATATTTCATACATTTAAAAATGATAAAAAGCATAAAACTTGACGTAGCACCCCTTTAAGATAAGATAGTATAGAATCCTACCTTGGTGTGTTAAAACTCAAAATTTTGAACTCCGACGAGAAATCAAAGTCGCCAAAACGCGATTTCATTCAGATGAATACGTAGTCCATGACGAGAATATCGAGGATCAACTATTCAAACGCCAAAATATGAACACTAACCAAGCTTAAAGCTAGAGAGAAGGCAAACGTTTTGAGTGCTCTTGGTGGAGAGAGAGGAAGAAATTTGCAAATGAAGTTTTGGTTCAAAAACCAAGACATGAGCTGTCACATAAATATCTCATGCCCAGCTATCCGCTCGAGCAAATAGGGCTCCGCTCGAGTGGTCTCCCACTAGCCCAATTCTCGGCCACCTACCCGCTCAAGCGAACAGAGATCTGCTCAAGCGGCTATATGTGGCGTTGGGATTTTTGGAGTTTTCGAAAATATTTAAAAATAAGAGAATTCAAAGATGTTTGAAAAATATTTTTAACACCTTGAAAACTAAATTTTGAAAAATTCCTTTTTGTTGAAAATGGAGTCGCCACTTAGTTTTTTAAAAAAACTAAGAAAAAAAAAATGGCTTACTGATCTTTAAAACGTTAACTAGAGAGAGAGGATTCGGGGGCTAAGGTACGAATCGGGAAAAGTGTTAGGCACCTCGTTGGCCCAACCATAAGGTTGGTCTCTATTAATCATCATTGGTTCTTTAATAAAATTTCTCAAATGCATGCAAATAAAGAAAATAGAGACAAAGAGAGAACATCTAAAATCAAATATAAAAAATACATAACATAGGTATATGGCACCCCAAATTAGGACAAATAAAGGGTTGAATTCCTAAGTCTTATGGCATGCAATTTCTAACTAAATGATACATGGAGCACACCCGCATGTAATTTCACAAAAATAATCTAAACTATCATAGAATGCATAAAATAATAAAAACATGCTAGAAATTACCGAAACTACCTAAACATGAATTGTTGCAAAATAAACTAAACTACTTTAGATACAAAATGTTTTCAAGAAAGTAACCAAAATATACATGTTTTCAAAATAAAATAGATTGACATTAACATGAAAAAGAAATACTAAATACAAAATAAAAAGAGGTATATAAAAGAGAAAATTCTATATTGAAAGAAAGTTTTCTTAACAAAAAAATTTTAAATAAGGGTTTTATAACGAAAGAAGGTTTAAAGATTTAAAGGGAAAAAAACTTTACAAAAGAAAAAAATTATGGTAAAATAAAAAAGATTAAAATTTTTTATTAAACTATTGAAAAAGCAAACCTTACTATTTATATTTTATACTTTAAAAGAAACAAAATAAAATAAAAGAAAAAAAATTACGATAATAAAAGAAAATTTATACTAACATTTAATGATAAATTTAAAAGACTTTTGTGCTTCTTTAGGTTTAATACTATGAAAGCAAATAATGTAAGCATTAAATAGAAAAAGAAAGATACCAAAAGAAAAGAAAGACAGCTAATAATAGGATAAGAAAAAAAAATATAAGAAAGTTAGAGCTAGTAATTAAAAGGAAGAAACGAAACTTTATAAGAAAAAAGAGGAATACTAATATTAAGAATGTTAAATTAAACATTTTAAACTAATAATTAAACAAAAGAAATACTAGTAATGAAAATAACATTAAGATAATGCTTAAAAGAAAAGGACATTAATATTACAAGAAAAGAAATAAAATGAAAATAAATGCTAGTAAAAAAAATTAAACTAATGCTAAAAGGATAAAAAGAAATTAAATACAACTATTTAACTCAAATGTGAATTGTAGTATTGATTATTACACTCACATAAATGTAAGTGCACTATTATAACAATTAACAACATTAATTGGTTGTAATTGTCAAAACATATTAGTACTATTTAATGAATTAATGAAAGAAAGAAAAATAACAAATGTGTTAAGTATGAATGTGAGGAAATTAGTAATAAACAAATTACATAAGGCAACTTGGACAAATTACATTAGGCAACTTAGACAATAAACGAGATTAATTACGTAAATAAAAGAAGCATGCAAATTGAAATTGAAAGTTAACCCGATCACTCTAAAAGAGAGACAATGGAGTTAGAAAGATCGGGGATCCAAACGAGATACCTAGATTGTTGGGGAATCCTCAAGTCGGGAATGTGCCTCATTGGTCAAATCCTCGAGTGATGATCCAAGCTAGGGTTGCAATGCAAATGTCGGAGGCTCGAATCTCGGTATTTTAGCAGGGCTTCGAAGTCGGGGCTCGAAATTGCTCGGCAACTCAACATAGCTTCTCTCACTAACCCTCCCACTCAAATTTTTTCTTTGAAAACATACCAGAGGTACGGTATTTATAGAGTTCATCAACCAATGAGATGCTGCCACGTTTTGGGACAGTTATGCCCTTTTGAAATTTGCGGTCGCCATATTGGACATGGTGGTCACCATGTTGACAGAAGGTTCCAAAGGGTTCTATTAGCTGTCGCCATAATGCAAGTTGACGGTCGCCAGGTTTAAGGCGGAAGTCGCCACTTTTGGCTAAGGTTTTCAAGAGATTCTATTGCCGGTCGCCACAATGAACATGGCGGTCGCCTTACTTGGATAGTAAGTTTCGATGGTTCGACAAAATTTCTTTGGTTTGCAAGTTTCAGGTTCAAATACCGAGCTTGGATAAATTTTTGAGAATCGAACTGAAGTACTATTTCACCTGTTTTCATCATCGGATCCACCTAAGATTAGACGGGGTCAAATTGGGGTGTCTACAGTTGCCTCTCTTTGATATAACTTGCATAGCAACGCGTGAAACAAGTTATATCAAAGACCCAGAGACAACAACCATTTGACCGAGCCGTCAATCTTAGGCCACAAACACACAAGCATACATATGATGTTGGTCATACTCGAATTTTCATCGAGCTGCCTACGTACCTCCTTTTTCTAGGGATCATATCAAAACGTAGTTCACGGGACAAAACGCAAAAATGTAAGATAAGAAGTATGATGTAAATGCTAACATGAACGGATGCTAACATGACGCAAATACTGGTATAAACATGAATGTGATTGAACAAGTCTTAGAGATCGAGTTAAGATCTAAAGGGAGCACAAACCTAGTCAAAAATCGAGTTAAGATCTAAGAACTCGGCTGGGGATTAGATAATTAAAAGGATCGAGTTAGGATCCAAGAAATTATCTTAATTAGAAAAGGAATTGATAAGTCAAGTTAAGACCCAACAATTCAGAATGATAGCGAGCAAGGTAAATATAGCTAAAGGCCAAGTTACGGCTTAAAACTATTCATACCGGGAAGAATAACTATGAATTAATAAGTCTAGTTAAGACTTAAAAATTTGAAAGCGGGATAAAAATAATTAAAAGCCAAGTTACGGCTTAAATTAGATTTATCGGGAGGATAGACCGCGAATTAGTAGGTCGATTTAAGACCCAAAAATTCGAAACGGGGCACGGGATAGAAATAATTAAAAGCCGAGTTATGCCTTAAAATTAAATTTATCGGAATGAGAAAATACCACAGAAAGAAGGGTTTAAAATACACAAAACTATTTTGGAATTATTTCTAAACACACAAGATTTTCTCGAAGTACTTTTAAGAAATTCCCGAGATTATTTTTAGAAAAACACACACCAAAATAAAAATTTTAAGGAAGAATAATTAATAATTTTTGCTAATAAAACAAAGAGAAAATAATTTATACTAATAAAATAGATGCACACAAAAGAAATAAAATGCATACAAATAATAAGATAAGCAAAAACATTAAAAGCCCCAAGCAGCTCCTCACAAAACCCTAAAACGTCATAATAAAGAACTGACACAACATGACTTTTGGTAACCTGGCGATCACTAACATGCGACATGGCGATCGCCAAGATGAGACGCGCATAAGGCCCCTAGGTCGCGCGAATTTGGTTCATTCTCTCATACCACTCACTCTCTCTAGCCCTTGTTCTCTCTCGTTTCTCTCTCAAACTCTCCTAACCTTCCCTTAGCTTCTTATCTTTCGTGATCTTTCTCCTTCACACGATGTTTACACTACTATTCGTGATCCCGCTTCTCTTTATGGCGGGCCAGGGCTAGAACGATGACTTGGGGGCGAGACGAGGCCCTTCTGCCACTAGGAGCTTCTCCATGGGGACTCTCGAGGGTACGTCCACTAGCCTTTCTGCCAGCGGGGTTACTTCCACGCAACCTACTGCCGCGATGGACGCCCTTGTTCTCAAGGCAGAGTGTGCCTCCTACCGAGCTGCTAAGGAGGCACGGGCAGCTACCGAGGCACAGGCTGCTGCTGATGCTGCTGCTAAGGCTGCAATGGTCGATTTCTTGGACCCTGATGCTGGAGAGGGCCACCTAGCTCCTTTTGATCTGCATACTTATGCTCCAGCACCCTATCGCGCGATTCCACGCGGGATGAGACGTTATGAGCCTCCCACCGATGCCGTTACTGCTGACGTTCTTCTGCGGGAGCCTGACCACCATATTTCTCGCCAGCGACTTTCGGTATGTACCCTATCCTTACTGTTTTGAATACCAGAGCATGCTTTTTATGATATATCAAACGTAGACGCATGCCTAGGATCTACCATATGGTGATTTAATATGATGACGATGAATGATGATAAATGATGATTTATTTTGATGACAGTGTGATTGATGATTGGGATTTGAACTTAGTTTATGTACCTATGCAATGGAGATTAAAATAATAGGCACACTAGGATTTGAACAAACAATAAAATGGGTAATTATTTTAGTGAAAAGCACAAAATAAAAGCTTATATTTTTTTATTTTTAGGAAAAACACAAAAATTAAGGGAGGGTTTTGTTTTTATTTTTTGGGAGCATGAAAACTGAAGGGGTAATTTTTATCAAAAATTCTAAAATTAGAGACAATCCTGTCAAAGATTTAGGGCGAATTTTTCAAAAAATAACAAATTCTAAGAGGTATTTTCAAATTTTTGGAAAACAAAATTTTGAAAAATCCTAGGAAAATATTTTAGAAAATCCTAGAAAACCAAGGAAAATTTATGAAATTTGAGGAAAACATTATGAAAAACCTAAAAAATTTTAGAAAATCATAGAAATTTTTTGTAAAATCCTAAAAATTTGAGAAAAATTTTAAGAAAACCTTGAAAATTTTTAGAAAATATTAGAAATTTTAGAAAAATCATTCTAGAAGATTGGAACAAATTTTCAAAGATTCCTAGAAAATTTATCCTAAAAGGTTAGGATAAAATGGGCAAAACACAAATATCAAAGAGATGAGACATTTTTTTTG